>JAJLXT010000009.1:0-45933 GCA_030571395.1 Nakaseomyces sp. UFMG-CM-Y6046 | reverse complement strand
ACTTCTTTCCCAAACTTTTTGTACACATTTTTTGTTATTTCATCTACCTTTTATTTTTTTGTTTTACTTCTAAAACCAAAAATAAATAAAAAGGCAAATAAAATAAGCTAATAAAAAATCCCAAAAAAAAATTCAAAAAATACCATTTTAACTGGATTACTGTTATATTCTAAGGAATAATATTAGGAAATTTTTATAATAAATCTTTGATTATTGAAAATTTCTATTAATAACAAGTTAATTCAAGGTTAAAACACAAAAAACTAAAAAAAAAAAATACAATAAACACTACAATGGCTGATATCGCTGACAAGACTGCCGAACAGTTGGAAAACTTGAACTTGCAAGACAACCAAGAACAATCCGGTGAAGAGAACCAATCTGAGACCGTTTCTGCTTCTTTGTATGTTGGTGACTTGGACCCATCCGTTTCCGAGGCTCACTTGTACGACATTTTCTCTCCAATCGGTGCTGTTTCTTCCATCCGTGTCTGTCGTGATGCCATCACCAAGACTTCTTTGGGTTACGCTTACGTTAACTTCAATGATCACGATGCTGCTAGAGTTGCCATCGAGAAGTTGAACTTCACCCCAATCAAGGGCAAGCTTTGTCGTATCATGTGGTCTCAACGTGATCCATCTTTGAGAAAGAAGGGTTCTGGTAACATTTTCATCAAGAACTTGCACCCAGACATCGACAACAAGGCTCTTTACGACACTTTCTCTGTCTTTGGTAACATTTTGTCCAGTAAGGTTGCCACCGATGAGACTGGTAAGTCCAAGGGTTTCGGTTACGTCCACTTTGAAGAGGACACCTCTGCCTCTGAGGCTATTGATGCCTTGAACGGTATGTTGTTGAACGGTCAAGAGATTTACGTTGGTCCTCACTTGTCCAAGAAGGAACGTGAATCCAAGTTTGAAGAATTGAAGGCTAACTTCACCAATGTTTACGTTAAGAACGTCAACACTGAAACCTCTGACAAGGAATTCGAAGAATTGGTCAACAAGTTTGGTAAGACTAACTCCGTTGTTTTGGAAAGAACTTCTGAAGGTGAAAACAAGGGTTTCGGTTTCGTTAACTTCGAAAACCACGAAGATGCTGCTAGATGTGTTGATGAATTGAACAACTCTGAGTTCAAGGGCCAAACCTTGTACGTTAACCGTGCTCAAAAGAAGTACGAACGTCAACAAGAATTGAAGAAGCAATACGAAGCTACCAGATTGGAAAAGATGGCTAAGTACCAAGGTATCAACTTGTTTATCAAGAACTTGGATGACTCCATTGATGACAAGAAGTTGGAAGAAGAATTCGCTCCATACGGTACCATCACCTCTGCTAAGGTTATGACCACCGAAAACGGTAAGTCCAAGGGTTTCGGTTTCGTTTGTTTCTCTACTCCAGAAGAAGCTACCAAGGCTATCACTGAAAAGAACCAACAAATTGTTGCTGGCAAGCCATTGTACGTTGCCATTGCCCAAAGAAAGGACGTCAGACGTTCTCAATTGGCTCAACAAATCCAAGCTAGAAACCAAATGAGATACCAACAAACCGCTGCTGCTGCTGCTGCCGCTGCTGCCGGTATGCCAGGTCAATTCATGCCACCAATGTTCTACGGCGTTATGCCACCAAGAGGTGTCCCATTCAACGGTCCAAACCCACAAATGGGCAACATGGGTGCTATGCCAAAGAACGGTATGCCACCACACCAATTCAGAAACGGTCCAGTCTACGGTGTCCCACCACAAGGTGGTTTCCCAAGAAATGGTCCAGCTGCCAACCAATTCTACCAACAAAAGCAAAGACAAGCTCTAGGTGAAGAATTGTACAAGAGAATCTTCTCCAGAACCAACGACGAAGAAGCTGCCGGTAAGATTACTGGTATGATCTTGGACTTGCCACCACAAGAAGTTGTTCCTCTATTGGAAAACGAAGAATTGTTCGAACAACACTTCAAGGAAGCCTCTGCTGCTTACGAATCCTTCAAGCAAGAACAACAACAACCACAAGAAGAACAAGCTTAAGCAAATTTAATTTTTTTTTCCCCATCTCTTTATTTTTTAATATAAAATAAAGAGAATTACAAAAAAAAAAAATAAAAAAAAAAATTTTGCTCAAGGTTTTATTCTCTCCCTTTTGTTGGATAATGTATAATATCACAATTTAATTTTTTTTTTTTTATCTCTTTCTCTCTATTTCTCTTTTTTCTATACTAATAAAATAAATATCAGTTTTTATTTTATTTTATTCAATATTACTACTTTTTTATTTTAAATCCTAAAATTTCAATCTTTCTTGCCATAATAGAAAATATCAAGAAAATCACAAAAAAAAACAATAGCATTATCAATTTGAACTATATTTTCTTTGATTACACGAATCAAAACAAAACCAACCAAACAATATCAAAGATATAAATAAATATTCATTTGTATATATACGATTATGCATATTACGTAACACATCACATACCACGACATAATAGGAGAGAAACTCCTTTTGCTGAGCGAAAAAAATAAAAACAAATCGGTGGGAAATCATAAAAACGGTGATTTTCTGGTTTTTTCAACACAGCGAGGACGAAAAGTGAGAAAATAATAAAGGACCCTAAACACAAGAGAACGGTGCTTTTAATCTTTGGTGAATCAATAAGGGTCTAAATACTACTTTATAAACCTTGACTTAACAAAAGGTGAGAGAATAAACTTTTTAGAAAGTCTGACAACTATTTTTTTTCATTGGAATAGATAAATTTGAGAGGAAAATAGAGAAGTTTTAAAAGGGGTTTTTATCTTGTATCTTTGGAAACACATAATAATAGATTAAAGGTTTGAACAATAAGAAAATAATAAGAAAATTAAGGTAAGAATATAAGGAAATAAAAATAATATTGGAGTAAAACTATTTCTTTTTTTTTTTTTTGAATAATGTCTAAGGATAATAGACGTAAAGACGATTTTATAACCTCGCCATTTGACGATGCGTTTGAGTTTGAAGGTGATAACACCATGAATAACTCTTCGTCAAATGGAAATGGTAATGGTAAGAGCGCGTTTAGTGGGAGTAGCAAAGAGTTTCCTGACAAGTTAGAGGAGAAAGAGTTTACTCTTGCGAATGACACCGATGTGGAATCAATACAGCCAACTCCTCGCGTTGGTGGTGCGAAGACAGGGATGTTCGATGATGTGGCACTAGATAATGACGATAGTACGAGGGAGATGAAGAGACTGCGTATGGGGACTCGGAGGGAGAAGCACCACCTAGGGAACATAAGCAGAAACAAGACCCTGAAATGGGCCAAGAAGAATATCAAGAACCCGTTCGAGGAGTTGAATAAAGATTACGAGGAAGAGGATGACAGATCCAAAAATAGAGCGGATGAACTTCGAACTGTGTATCATAACATGCCTTTGCCTCAGGAGATGCTTGACGAAGAAGGCAACCCAATAATGGAATATCCTAGAAACAAGATCAGAACTACTAAATATACACCTCTTACATTTTTCCCTAAAAATTTGATGTTCCAGTTTCAAAACTTTGCCAATGTTTATTTCTTGGTTTTGATTATTCTTGGTGCATTCCAGATCTTTGGTGTCACTAACCCGGGTTTAAGTGCCGTTCCATTGATTGTCATTGTCATTATCACTGCTATCAAGGATGGTATCGAAGATTCCAGGCGTACTGTTTTAGATTTGGAGGTTAACAACACTAGAACACACATTCTGGAAGGTGTTCTGAATGAGAATGTCTCAGTTGATAACGTCTCCTGGTGGAGAAGATTCAAAAAGGCTAACAGTAGGCTGTTGATGAGGTTTATTCAATGGTGTAAGGAAAGATTAACAGAAGAGGGTAAAATGAAGAGAAGTCAGAGAAAGCGCCGGAAGATCCGTCAACAGGCTCGTGGTAACTCTAACAGGCCAAGAAACTCTCTTGACTCTGTTGACAGTTATCGTGCGTCCGCTGATTACCAAAGACCATCTCTTGACTATGATAACATGGGTCATATTGTTACTGAACACGATGATGTGGACTTGATCGACACGAAATTGCCTGCAAGGACTGATACAAAATTTGCACGTGATTTCTGGAAAAACGTTAAAGTTGGTGATATTGTGCGTATCCATAACAACGATGAAATTCCAGCTGATATTATTCTATTGTCTAGTTCGGATAATGATGGTGCATGCTATCTGGAAACTAAGAACTTGGATGGTGAAACTAATTTGAAGGTGAGACAGTCTTTGAAGTGTAGTTACAAGATTAGAACTTCTAGAGACATTGCCAGAACGAGGTTCTGGGTTGAAAGTGAAGGTCCACACGCAAACCTTTACAACTACCAAGGTAACTTAAAATGGAATGACTCTGAGTCAGGTGAATTAAGAAATGAACCAATCAATATTGGTAATATGCTTCTTCGTGGTTGTACTCTGAGAAATACTAAATGGGCTATGGGTATTGTTGTCTTCACTGGTGATGATACGAAGATTATCTTGAACTCCGGTATTACACCAACAAAGAAATCTCGTATCTCAAGAGAATTGAATTTCTCAGTCATCATTAACTTTGTCTTTTTGTTTATCTTGTGTTTCGTTTCTGGTTTAGTCAATGGTATCGATTATGATAAACACCCGAGATCGAGAGACTTCTTTGAATTTGGTACTGTTGGTGGTAACCCAGCTACTAATGGTTTTGTTTCCTTTTGGGTTGCTGTTATTCTATACGGGTCCCTGGTTCCAATTTCTTTGTATATTTCTGTTGAAATTATTAAAACTGCTCAAGCAGCATTCATCTACGGTGATGTTTTATTGTACAATGCTAAATTAGACTATCCTTGTACTCCAAAATCTTGGAATATTTCTGATGATCTTGGTCAAATTGAATATATTTTTTCCGATAAGACTGGTACTCTAACTCAAAACGTTATGGAGTTCAAGAAATGTACAATCAATGGTGTGTCATACGGTAGAGCCTATACTGAAGCATTAGCAGGTTTGAGAAAGAGACAAGGTATTGATGTTGAAGCTGAAGGAAGACGTGAGAGAGAAGAAATTGCTAAGGATAGAGATATCATGATCAATGAATTGAGAAACCTATCTCAAAACTCACAATTCTTCCCTGATGAGATCACCTTTGTCTCCAAAGAATTTGTTCAAGACTTGAAAGGTCGTTCAGGTGAAACTCAGAAGAAGTGTGATGAACATTTCATGCTAGCATTGGCACTTTGTCACTCTGTTTTAACAGAACCAAGTCCTACAAATCCTGATAAGTTAGAAATGAAGGCACAATCTCCAGATGAAGCTGCTTTGGTAACCCTCGCAAGAGATCTTGGTTTCAGTTTCCTTGGTAAAACAAAACAAGGTATGATTGTAGAAATTCAGGGTGTTCAAAAAGAATTCGAGATATTAAACATTTTAGAATTTAATTCCTCCAGAAAGAGAATGAGTTGTATTGTTAAAATCCCAGGTGCAACACCTGCTGATGAACCAAGAGCATTATTGATCTGTAAGGGTGCTGACTCGATTATCTACTCTAGATTGAGTACTAAGAGTGGTGACAATGATGAAACTTTGTTGGAGAAAACTGCTTTACACCTAGAACAATACGCTACAGAAGGTTTAAGAACATTATGTATTGCCCAACGTGAGCTTTCGTGGTCTGAATATCAGGAATGGAATACGAGATATGATATTGCTGCTGCTTCTCTAACTAACAGAGATGAGGAACTAGAAATTGTTTCTGACTCTATCGAAAGAGATTTGATTCTATTGGGTGGTACTGCTATTGAAGATCGTTTGCAAGATGGTGTTCCTGAATCCATTGCATTGTTAGCCGAAGCTGGTATCAAGTTGTGGGTTCTAACAGGTGATAAAGTTGAAACTGCTATTAACATTGGTTTCTCCTGTAATCTTTTGAATAATGATATGGAACTTCTTGTGATAAAAACAGCCGGAGAAGATGTAGAAGAATTTGGTGATGATCCAACAGAGGTTGTGAATTCTTTGATATCTAAATACTTGAGAGAGAAATTTGGTCTAAGTGGTTCTGAAATGGAATTGGATAATGCCAAGAAAGATCATTCTTTCCCTAAAGGTAATTTTGCTGTTGTCATTGATGGTGATGCTTTGAAGATTGCTTTGACCGGTGATGACATCAAACGCAAATTCCTGCTTTTATGTAAGAATTGTCAAGCTGTTTTGTGTTGCAGAGTATCACCTTCTCAAAAGGCTGCTGTTGTTAAGCTGGTCAAGAACACTCTTGATGTCATGACTCTAGCTATTGGTGACGGTTCCAACGATGTTGCAATGATTCAATCTGCAGATGTTGGTGTCGGTATTGCCGGTGAAGAAGGTCGACAAGCTGTTATGTGTTCTGATTATGCGATTGGTCAATTTAGATACCTAACTAGATTACTTCTGGTTCATGGTAGATGGTCTTATAAGCGGTTAGCAGAAATGATTCCAGAGTTTTTCTATAAAAATGTTATTTTCACCTTGGCGTTATTCTGGTATGGTATTTACAATAACTTTGACGGTTCATACTTATTCGAGTACACTTACCTGATGTTCTATAACTTGGCTTTCACATCCGTTCCCGTTATTTTGTTGGGTATTCTTGATCAAGATGTTAACGATACCATTTCGTTGGCAGTTCCTCAACTTTATAGAGTTGGTATTATGAGGTTAGAATGGAATCAAACCAAATTTTTGTGGTATATGTTTGATGGTTTATATCAGTCTGTGATCTGTTTCTTCTTCCCATACTTATTATATAAGAGAAATGGTGTTGTTACCAAGAATGGTATGGGTCTGGAACATCGTTATTACGTTGGTATTATGGTCACAACTATTGCCGTATTTGCATGTAACCTATACATCTTAATCCATCAATACAGATGGGATTGGTTCAGTGGTTTGTTTATCTTTTTGTCTTGTATTATCGTCATTGGTTGGACTGGTATCTGGACGAGTACCTTCACGAGTTTGGATCTGTACAAGGCTGGTGAGCGTATCTACGACTCCCCCGCTTTCTGGGCTGTTCTATTCATAGGTCTCTTCTTCTGTCTGTTCCCTCGTTTCACCTACGATATATATAAGTCTTTCTTTAGTCCATCCGACGTACAAATCGTCAGAGAGATGTGGAAGCGTGGTGACTTTGACCACTATCCTGTAGGCTACGACCCAACGGACCCTAACCGTCCTAAGATATCGAAGGGCAGTAAGTTCGGCCAGCGCATGACGCAAGGTATCAGCCTTGAAGATGAAACGTACGCAGGTGAAGACTATGAGAGAGACTCTGTATTCACCGAAGAGATCCCAATGAACGTTATCAGCGGGACTGACGGCACCCCAAGAGGGTTTGAGATGTCGGGCAGAACTCCAGACATACCACAGACCCAGTGGGAATCTCCCCCACGAGAATCTCAAAACTTGCTGAACTCTCCAAGAGTCAACGACAGCAGGGATAATAACAACTTCCCCACGAGTGGCAGACAATCGATAGATAGAACAAGAGATAACATGATAGCAAACAAAGAACTGGATACAAGGTACTCTGTGGACCGGGCAAGAGTATCCCTAGATCTCCCAGGTGTAACACATGCAGCAACCCTTATGGAAGAAAGAAGAAGTAGGGACGGGAGAGGTGCTAGTAACGGAAGAAGAAGTAGAGATTGGTAGGGAATATATTTTTTCTTTTTATTTATCTTAGACTGAAAAAAAAAAAAAGAAAAAAAAAGAAAGAAAGAAAAAATAGAATCCAAGAGAAATAACCTACCCATTCCCCCCCCCACGTAATATTATATAAGCACTAATTTCACTTTCTTTCTCAAATATATTTATATAATTTTTTATATTTTATCTCTTTTTTGTACAATAGTTTTTATAAGCACAATTATATTTTTTTTTCTTTTTCTTTCTTTTTTCTTTATTCGCACAATCTACTATTGAGTATCTACTTTTGAGTGTGAGTGTGTCTTTCTCTCTTACACACACACACACACACACACTTTCTCTCTCTCTCTCTGGCTTTCACTTTCGCAACTCTTTAAGAAACCACGTAATAGTTCATTTTATAGAAGATATACTATGCTACAAGTTTGTCCTTCCTATCAAATGTCCTAATTTTCAAAAAGAACAAATAAAATTTTTTCTTTGTTCTCTTACTTCCCAATAAAAAGAATGTCCTTGTAATTTTGAACAACAATGTCCTTATCTTCCCCCTCCCACACAAAAATCAATTTTTTTTTGTCCCAAACGACCCGAGAACCCGAGAACCCGAGAGACAAAGAGAAATACACACACACACACACACACACACAGACGAGAGAAGAGAGAGAGACAAAGCATATAGAAACACCCGGACAGCACACACTACGCACACAACACAACACTATACACTACACACTACACACTACAAACAGTTCTATCTCTCACCTCCACGTCTCTGTGTGTCCCACTTAAAAAAAAAATTTTTTTCCCTCTGTCGTTCTCTTCGTTGCTCTGGCCGTTCTCTGTACCACACAAATTTGCCCGCTCTCTCTCTCTCTCTCTCTCAATAAATCGTAACGCTCTCTCTCTTTCAATTCAATCTACAATCTGCAATTTCAATCTTCAATTTCATCTGATTTATTCTTTTATTCTTTATGTTATTTTTATTTTTATTTCAATTTTATTTCATTCTTTTGATTTAATTGCAATTTGTTTCTCGGTTCTATAGTTAATAAGCACAAAATACACAACCCTATGGATATTAATACAAACACGCTTATATGATTTGATTAGAGAGTAAAACTTGATTGATATTTTGAAATTGCAAATTGAAACACAATTATATATAAAGCCATTTTTTTTTTCTTCACTAATAATGGGAAAACCGACTTCTAATAGTGGGAAGTTGAAGATTACCTCTGACGCCATGAATAAATGGAAGATTCCGCACTATTATAAGAGGAATGGCAATGGGAATGGTAATGGTAGCGGGACTGGGAAGAACTCAGCGACGTCAACGCCCATTGCTGATACCAATTCCCCGTTGCGGGCTTTACAGAACGATCCTAATATTAGCAGTCCGAAGAAGATAGTGTTGGAAGACAGAAATAGGGCAACGCCAAGATCAAGAAAGCGTAACAAGAAGGGACAGATGGTGTTTGTTAACTACACGGTGCAGGATGAAGATCAGTCTCCTACACATCAACAGCAACAGCAACAACAACAACAGCAGAACTTACAACAGCAACAGATTGATCAGCAGGCCATTTCTGCTGCAATGAAGGAGGCTATGATCATGGATAATAAGAGTTTGAGTAGCAAGAGGAAGTCGTCGAGACGGAGGATGTTGAAGATATTCGGATCGTCAAGAGATGATGCTGGGGCAACTGACGATGTGCCAGTGCAGTCTCTTGAAAACGTTATTGAGTCCTCTTCTAACACTTCCAGCTCAGTGAGTACACCGAACTCGGCAAGAAAGTCGTACGGATCATTCTTGAAGTGCGGGAAACTGTACGGTGAGGATACCGGCAAAAACAATAACGCAGCAGTGGACTTTAATGTGGCTCTCGGAAACAACCAAACGAGGTACAACCTGAAAAATAACAACGGGACCAAGTCTGCCGACGAATTATTGAATATGATGGCACAGAACGAGATTGTTCCGAAGTCGTCTCACGACCCTTCTTTGGCGAAACCTCCTAGGACTACCATTTCTGACCGTAAGAGATCCATATCCTCCTCAGCAATTCCAATGAAAGTGGCTAGCACAATGTCTCTGAACAGCAAAGTGACGAAACCAAACAGAAAACTTTCAACTACAACCACTATTAGCAACCCATCTTCACAAAATACACCTTTTATAGAATTCGAAAATGCTGATTTTTCAGACAGCTATCAAATAAACGACACCTATTACCACGGGAATGATAATCTGTCGTCAGCAAGTTTAGCATCATTTATCTCAAACCCTAACACACACGAGAATAACAATACGTTGTCCTCTGATATTACCAATGTCGATACCACTGATAAGTTGTCTTCGTATCCCATTGTTAATATCAAAGAAGCAGGGGAGGATAACGATGCATCAATTGCATTTACGAAAATGTTTAGCAGAAAGAGAGCCAATACGGGCGGGTCCACAGGCTCATCAACTTCTGGTAACACTTTGCAAACGGGTATATCCTCAAAATCAATGATAAACAAAATGAATAACCATAGAACAACATCTATGAATTCACTATCCTCAGTTTCTAACAAATTCTCTCCCATTAGAACCGTTTCCCCGGTTCGACCTCGTTCTAATACCAGAACTTCTTCCGGCTATCGCCAATCTAGAGACCTAACAGCAGCAGCAACCTCGATTATGAGTAATGATACGAACGTATCCACTCCCAATAGTGAGATGTTTTTGGACTCCCAAGGCAAGAGGAACATCGGACATAAGAAGAAACAAGAGTCCATTTCGGATGCCTACAAGTTCCAAAATACGCCCACAGCTTCTAATAATTCCAATAATACAATTGCCACCACTCCATCATCGCTATTAGGAACCTCCTATTTCTCAAACAATCTAGTATCTCAAAACAACTATTCAAACACTTCAACTCCTGCAGCTACAGATGTTAATACATTAGGAGCTAATTATTTCAGCGGAAAAACTGCTGTAAGTAACTCAAGGCAAACTAGTGACATTTCCATTTTAGCTGACAAGGATTTTCAACTCGATGGCGATATGTTTGAAAATGCTGATATACCAACTCCGATAGAGCGCATGCAACCCATACGAGGAATCTCGGTGACAGCCATACAGGAAATTGATGAGGAAGAAAGAGGAAATGAACGAGATGAAAATGATGAGATATCTCATCAGCAATTAATGAATATGATCAGCTCAAACAATATCGACAGAAAAATAACACCGAATTTCCAAGAGAGGTTTGATAACAATGATTTTCAGAGCAACGGACGTGGCGGAAGTTTTACTAGCAGCAGTGCCATGGATTCATTGATGACTAATTACCTATACCCAACCCATAGTAATGGTACGGGTTTAAACAATCAAGAAAGAGATGAACAAATCATTGCAAATAGTGGATTTGATGAATTGAATTTTGACATATTTGGTAAACAAAATGGTGGTCAAGCAGTCACAGCTAATGCAATCAATGAACTAGAAAAAGTCAATGAGCATTTTGAGAAGAATTATCCGTATAATTTTGACCACAATTTACCAGTTGCTCAGAATTCATCTGAACCTCTAATCAAATCGGAACGTGAACCTATAATTAAGTCGGAACACGGAGAAAACCTTGTGAATTTCAATATGAACTCTTTTCAAACAAATATTGATTATGTAAAAAAGGAAGAAAGTAGCGAAAATTCAAAGGAACTCGGTGTGCTATCAAATGACTTTTATTTTGGCAACCAGTTTTAATTTCTGTTGGAAAAAGTTAGAGCTAATTAATTACTAAGAATGAGTATTTTAAAACAACTTTAACTGAAATATTTTTAGGTTAAACCGAGATCTCTTTCTTTGTGTTATTTTGTTTTTTTGCTCCAAAAGAAATTACATATATAAAATAAAAAAAAACAACAACAACAACTAGCATTGGAGAAAAGAATTATAGGAAGTTTATTTATTATTTTTCTTTTCGTCTTCAAAGAAATTAAATCATTCTCATTTTGCAATTAGTGTACATAGAAACCAAAGCTTTCAATATCATATGAAACATGCATTTAAACGATAAAAAACATATTTATCAGTATATCTATATGTGACCTAAGTAGGTAATGTTGTTCTGATGAATTAGGCACTAGTTCATGTATATTTTGAGAGAATATCTTTAACATATTCAATCAATTGATCTTCAGTTCCGTTAGGATTATCGAATTGCCACAAAATGATATCATCATTAACCTTACCTAACCAAGGACCAGGCTTCATTTTGAGTATTTGAATCAACCGTTTACCATCGATTAATGGAACAAGCTTATCACTGTTTTCCAATCCTTCAGAGAAAATATAATCTCTGAATTTATCGTATTCTGAGAATATATGCTCAATTTTATCTTCGTTCTCAATATTCTTTAGATACTGATCCATTAAAGAAACGTAATTCACCATTTCCCAGTCACCTCTTAAAGATCTGATGTAAGTTCCAAGAATAGAACGTTGGATATGACCATTCTGATTAAATTGTTCGATCATTTGACTGTAAGACTCTAAGTTTTCGACAGCTCTTGATACAATAGTTGAGCATGCTTTACTAAACTTTAAACCTTCTTTGACTACGCTCTCTGCTACAGTAGCGGTGTTATTTAGTTTTTTTTTTGGTAATGCAACAATCTTCAAATCCGCCATCGGTATTAATATGGATCCCAGTAGGAAATTTTCTTGAAATTCTTTGTTTTCCAACTCCAACATTTTTCGTAATGAAACGCTTCTTGAGATAAAATCCTTGTAATTGTTCAGTAAATTCTTCAAATGATGGTTGAATGTCCCATTTTTATAAATCTCCTCAACAAACCTTGTTTGGGGCCAATTTTCTTTGTTATATTTGATGATTGATTCATCACCATGCCAGTAAAATATTACGTTTTCTAAATGTGTTCTCTGGATCAAATTCAATCCTAGTAGTGGGTTAGGACCAACCAAAATTTTTTCCATTTCAACACCGATTCTTTCCCTTGAAATTTTATTGTTAAATGCTTTGTTAATTTCTGGGTCGTGCATCTCTTTTAGAACACTGGATTCGATATTGAAGTTAAACCGAGATGCAAATCTGATTAGTCTTAGGACCCTTAGAGGATCATCCAGGAAAGTCTGCCTAGCAGGGAGTGGTGTACGTAACACCCCATCATGTAAATCTTGTAGACCTCTCTTTGTGAAATCTTCAACTTCGTCCAATTGAATGTTATAAAAAAGAGCATTTAAGGTGGCATCTCTTCTCAAAGCATCTTCTTCTGGGGTACCAAATTTCGTCGTGGGTATTCTGGATTCCTCTGTGTATTCCTCCGATCTAAGATTCACGAAATCAACTTCTAAATCAAACAATTTAGTGGTCGCAGTTTCTAAATGCTTAGATTTCTCGGGGTTTTTGTCAATTCTGTGTATATTATGTGGCTTAATACCGTATTTATCGAAATGTTCAGAAACGTATTGATTCAAGCCCATTGCAAATTCCTCCCCCGACATAATGTTGATAGCAATATCCAGATCATGGGATTTCTGTCCTAAAAGTTTGTCTCTAACCCAACCACCTGTAATTCTCAGAGTTAATGGCTCTTTATTTTGATTTTGTGAGTTGAAGTATTTTGTGTAGTCTTTCAGTAGCTTGCATACTTGATTTTCTTTCTCTGTTAATTGGATTTTGGGTGCATTCATTATAGTACTGATACGTCTTACCAAACGTTTGAGCATATAAAATTAACAAATTGACTCTCTCCTAGTCTTCCCTGTAGTTTAATTTATCTATAATTTAATTAAACAATACAAATATAATAATATCATTGACGAACTCATCGCCATTTTTTACAAATTGTACGAAAGTAAGAAAATTAGAGTGAAAAAAAAAAATTTTTTTTGTTATTTTCCTTCCCTGGATACATATCACCAGGACATCATGTGATAAAGGACTGAATCTGATCAATTCACAAGTTAAGGTTCATAGAAAAAGTGAATTCCATTGCACGACAAAACAAAGAGACAACAAACAATATATATATATATATACACTTACAAACAATGAAATTGATACTAACTATGAGTGTATAATAATAACATATAGCACCATACGAATATAAAATGTGATATGATTACGTAACAAAGTGACATAAGCTAATTTCCCAAAAAAAAACAAATTAGGTTGATTAACCTTAATAGCTAGTTTTTTTTCGGGGGGAGGGGTACGGGCGTTTCTATCATGAGAGCTTGACATGTCACAGAAGAGGCAGTGGGGGGAGGTGGGGAAATAAATTTTGAGATACGTTATTATTTTTAGTTCCACGGGGAAACTGAAAGAAAAAAAAATTAGTGAAAACAGCTACTGCGAGACTTTCTGTGCGCACGGCAGTAAAGAAAGAATAAAACAACGCCAAATTCAATGATGGCACCGAGCAAAACGGCGCAGAGTTTGCACTTAAACCCGTTTCTGTGAAGCTGACAGAATCTCAGAGAGCAGCAACAATTTGTCCTCGGAAGGGGGGGAGAAGGAGGGGGTGGACAAAGTGGTATAAGGAAGTTAAGAAAGAAAATTTATAGAGTATAGAAGATACAATATTAGGACAAACGAATAAAGGCTACGTCGTATGTTCTAAATATTGGACATTCAAAAGGAAGAAAATCCGTATATCTTGGATTACAATTGTGTTATCAGTAGAATGAGGAAGGAGGAGAAAATGTAGATAGCAAATATAAAAAAAAATCGTTCGACTATAAATAACTCCCTTGCCTCCAATTGAATATATGTAGATTTCAATTGAAGAGGAGGAGAGGGGTAATAAGGGGGGAAAGGGACGTCGGAAGCATTTGTTTCTATGATAAAGATCTGATCATCCATACGATTGTACCCATTAATAAAAGATGACGTTTCAATAAGTTGGGCGGTGGGTATAGGACAGTGTAGTAACCCCCCCCCCAACATATATCAACCCGAGGGAGAGGTATGTGGATACGTACAATTTCTCTTATCTAAGTTTTCAAGAAAGAACTAAAAGTTACAAACTACTAAAACAACAAAAAAAAATTAACCCCGAAGCGGATAGATACTGCCTCCCCGGCCCCCACTCTCTCTTCACCTCAGTAGTTTTATATTTATTATTTTAAAAAAGATTTATTTTTAGCCTCACTAAAATAAAAAAAATAAAACTTTCTTCACCTTATATATACACCCAACCACCCAACCAAAAACAAGAATATTTTTGTTTGCTGTAATTATGGACAGGTAATTTATAAAGAAAAAGAAAAGGCACAAATGAGAAGAAACCTTAATTTCTGTTTTTTAGTCATCATTTCCACGTACTTTTCTCTGTAAATGACTACACAAAGGCAACAACCATTCAAAGAAGAAAAAAGGAACCCCCCCTCTCTTTCAAAGAATGAAAATTTGACACATAAATCTCGTTGTTTGTTTGAAATTTTCAGGACATTTTTCCCATCTCAGGGTCCTCAAAAAAAAAAAAATCTTTTACCCTCCGGGTTTTGTTCTGTATTGTGTGAACCAGTTGGTTCGTTTTTCTCTGAGTAAAAGCCCTAGGGTAAGTTTGTCCTAGAATTTAAATGAGGACATACACAAATTGACAAAAGACATTTTTCCCTTGAAAATGCCACTCTGTCCATACAAAAAAAAAGAGATATGCCCTCAAGATGATGTGTGTCCTGGAAGTTCTGTAGAAGCGGCCGTATAGAAACGTAGGAGTGGGGGGGGGAAGAGGTTTTTGGATACCACACAAAACTAAGAAGGACAAATAAATCTCAGGGGATAGATGAAAAGAACAGGGACAAATAATTTTTATGTAGGATGACTTTTCTTGCTTTGATAATGAATTAAATTTAAAATTCTTTTGGATATCATTGGCTTATTAAGGAGAAGGGAGTGGAGAAAGAAGTAGTATTGTAAAAAAATTGTATTACATTTACTGGAATTGGAAGCCACAAAGAAAGAAAACAAAAAATTGAATACGCATTAGAAAAGATAAAGGAATGTCGGTATTTGTCTCTGGTGCTACTGGTTTTATTGCGCAACATGTAGTTCGCCAGTTGTTACAGCAGAATTACAAGGTTCTAGGATCAGTAAGATCAATTGAGAAAGGTAAACATTTGAAGGAAGTCGTGTTCAGCAACAACAAGAACTTCGATTATACTGTTGTGAATGATATCTCCAGCGAGACTGTGTTTGACCCCGTTTTCGAAGAGCACAAGGACATCGAGGTGGTGTTGCACACTGCGTCTCCCTTTCGGTTTGATGTGAACAGCATTGAACGTGACTTACTGGTCCCAGCAGTCAATGGTACCAACGGTATTTTGGGCTCCATCAAGAAACATGCCGCAAAGAGTGTTGAGCGTGTTGTGATCACATCTTCCATGGCTGCTATGGGCTCGATGGGCCAGCAGATGTCTGGTTGCACCAATATTTTGAATGAGAAGTCCTGGAACGACGACACATGGGAGTCCTGTCAAAAGGATGCGTTTTCTGGGTACTGTGCCTCCAAGAAATTTGCCGAGAAGGCAGCATGGGATTTCTATCAACGCAATCAGAACGAGGTTAAGTTCAAACTAAGTGTAGTGAATCCCGTGTATGTGTTTGGCCCACAAAACTACATTGAACCCAACAAGAAAGCATTGAATACTTCTTCAGAGATCATCAACGGTTTGCTGCACACACAGCCAGGTGCAGAAATCCCTGATGTTGTTGGTGGCCAAGTAGACGTCCGCGATGTTGCCCGTGCCCACCTTCTTGCGTTCCAAAAGGACAAACTCGTAGACAAGCGTCTGCTAATGTACGACAGTATGTTCACTGCACAAACACTGCTTGACTCCATCCACAAACAGTTCCCTGAGCTCAACGACAAGATATCCAGGGGAACACCGGGATCCCAGGACAAACTGTTGAAACAACACATTACCATCGACAACAACAGGACCCGCGACCTCCTGGACTTCGACTTTATCCCAATGGAACAAGACGTATACGACACAGTTTCCCAAATTCTCCGCACAGGATTATAAAGACAAACAAAAACAACAACAAAAAAGAAAGTTAAATAATAAATAGAATTAATACAAGGTTCTTGAAATAAGTATAACATCATATAACACGAATCCCGCGATGCCCATCTCGAGAGAGCAACAAAAAAAAAAAAAAAAAAAAAAAAAAAAAAAAAAAAAAAAAAAAAAAAAAAAAAAAAAAAAAAAAAAAAAAAGACCGAGACGGGGAAGGGGGAGGGGGGGAGATGAAAATTTTTAGGGGGTGGGAAGAACATGAAAATTTTAAAAGAAACTGAAGGGGAAAAGTTAGTTTTCTTTGAATATTATTTTTCTTTTATAACAACAAATAGTATTTACTATACTTTCGAATACTGAAAATCTAGGGCGGCTATTCTGATTTGTTAAATACAGTTACAGTGGCAAGTTAGTTTGGTTTTTTTTTTTTTGATATAGAAAAAGCAGCTTTTTGTTTTATGCAACAAAGAAGGTAATTAAGGGATTATTGAAAAGAATAAAATAAAAAATTAAAGGGAGAGAGGAAATATAGAAGTTAGAGAAGAAAAAGAGAAAAACGTTATATAATAATGGAAGTTGTGGATGGAGTGCCCGTTTTCAGACCGAGTTGGGATGAGTTCAAGGATTTTATGGGTTTTATGGAGCGAATCAGGCCGTATGGTATGGAAAGTGGTATTGTGAAAGTGATTCCGCCGAAGGAATGGAGGGATAGTTTGGGTGAACCACCTATGGAGTTGCTTAAGGGGGTACGGATTAAGAACCCCATACAGCAGCATGTAACAGGTTCGAAAGGTGTGTTTATGATATCTAATGTGGAGAAAAACAAGACATACAATATGATACAGTGGAAGGACCTCTCCTATGACTATAGAGTACCTGACGATCCTAGCAGTTTGAAGAGTAGTGATGTGTCTAGTATCATGCAGCAGAGAAGGCGATCTTCGTCCAATATTAAGTTGAGGAACTGTGAATCCTCCTTCAGTAAAGATGATTTCGAAAGGTTTATGACAGAGTATAATGCGGACCACATTGAGCAGTATGACGACCCCGAGCGGTTAAAGTTTCTGGAAAGTTACTATTGGAAGACTCTTAACTTTACTACTCCATTGTATGGAGCAGATACCCCTGGTTCTATCTTCCCCGAGGACATGGAGGTATGGAATGTATCGAAATTGCCAAACCTTCTCGATCATATGGACGAGAAGGTACCCGGCGTAAATCAATCTTACCTCTATGCAGGATTATGGAAGGCTTCTTTCACTTGGCACTTAGAAGATCAGGATTTGTATTCTATCAACTACATACATTTCGGTGCTCCTAAACAGTGGTATTCGGTTCCTCAGAGCGATCATGAAAAGTTCTTTGAATTTATGAAAGAAAAGTTCCCTCAGGAGGCTTCTAAATGTAAAGAGTTCTTGAGACATAAGATGTTCACGATATCTCCAAAAGTACTAAAGGATAACGGTATTAAATGCAACAAGATTGTACATTACCAACACGAATTCATGATTACCTACCCATTTGGTTATCACGCTGGGTTTAATTATGGGTATAACTTGGCGGAATCCGTAAATTTTGCTCTTGAAGACTGGCTAGAAATTGGGAAAAAATCAAAAAAATGTGAATGTGTAGATGATTCTGTTCAAGTTGACGTTGATAAACTATCGAAAAATTGGAACTTGTATAAGTTGAAAAGAGAGGCCGAGTTTGGCCACTTGGAACAGCCTGGTGCGAAGAGACAACAGACAATGAGTTTCCCTGTTAAATCTGATAGTGACAATGTGAAAAAGGAAACTGATAATGATGCTGCAGATTCTGTAGAAATTGCTAATGATAATGAACAAATTAAAGAAGATAACAATGCTTTGAGCTTCCCAGAAGCCACAAACCTAAGACGACATTTCAATTCTAGTAACAGTAACACTTTTGGAAATAATGACATATACCCGCCTCCTGAAATGAAGTCAGAAGAAAGTCCTTATAAAAGGGAATTTTCAAATTCTTTTGCTCTGAAAAAACTCAGGGGTTTTGATGATATTATAAATAATAGAAGTCAACAAGGTTCTCCCAAAATGGACAGTTCTCTAAAAAATGATCCTTTTTTTGCTAGAGATAGTCCGTTCAGGTCTAATAGCCCAAGTGCAAGTAATTACTTTAACCAATCCATCCATAGGATATCATCCCCAATATTATCAAAAATGATTGATTTATCAAATATTGTTGAGCCAACATTAGATGACCCAGCGTTAAAATTTAAGAAGAAAAATAATCCTGCTTCACAGTTGATAGGAAATTCGAATATAAATTCTCCACTTCTCCAAAATATACAGGACCAGCAAATACAACAGCAGCAGCAACAGAGATCATCTCAGAATGGCACACCTTTGTCCAATTTATCACTCGGACCAATGCCAATTATGGGGCTACGGAGTAATGCTGGATCAAATCCTATACTGTTGGATAATAATGATGACAATATGCTAGCTTTAAGTTTGACTTCTATGGCTAATAGTAGACCATCGTCACCACGCCTACAGCATATGAATTTTAGTAACGAAAATTTAGCAAAATACAAGACGGGAACAAACGAAATAACTAATGCAGCCAGTAATTTTGTTACTAGTAGTAGCAATAACGGACCAAGTAGTATGAATGTTGTTTCTCCAAAGCCAGTTTCTTATTTTGGTAATCAGTTTGAGAAATCTTTGAACAATGGATCATCACCTGTCCCACTTTCACCGGGAGGAGCTAACATGCCCTTTATCAAAAGACTCAAATCACCTAATATTGTAACTCTTAATATTTCAAGAGAGGGTTCAAAAAGTCCTGTTTTTCTCCAGAATGAAAATCGTACGCCATTGGGATTTAGTTATCCTGTACCAAGTGAAAAACAACTGAGCAATCTGAATCCGATCAACAGTAACACGAACTATCAATTTTCATCTCCTCAATCCAATATGAAAGCAAATATCAACACCGGCGGTAACAACAATATGGGAATGTTAGAAATGGGAATCTCAGCTTTCCAAAATTCACCACAGAGTGGAAACAAGCAACTCAATAATTCACAGTTTGAGGCGTCATCGTTGATGTCTTTAGCAGCTGTCGCGAATAAAGATCAAGAATTAATCAACTCAATGTCGCAAGAAAATTATAATGAAAAGGTCACGCCAGAAAAGACGTCACCAAGGTCCAGCAGAAATAGATCCAAAGCGACAGAGGAACCAACTACACCTAAATTTGAAAAAGGTGAAGTTATTCACTCCGATGCTGGTAAAGTATATGTGTGTCAAGAATGTAAGAGACAATTTTCATCGGGACATCATTTAACAAGGCATAAGAAATCGGTACATTCAGGAGAAAAACCTCATTCCTGTCCGAAATGTGGTAAGCGTTTCAAGAGAAAGGATCATGTATTACAACATTTAAACAAAAAAATACCATGTACGCCTACTGCTGGATCAACAACTACAGCTTCGGAAATACCTGGTGAAGGTGCTTCTCTGGTTGAATAAGAAATTATTGAAAGAAATAAAGATTCCAGTACAAATTTTAAGTCATTTAATATTCCAATTAATAAAATTTTCTATTCTATTTTTCTTTGGTGGTTGCAATTATTTTTTTTTTCTCCTTTTTTATTATCGTTTTCTTTTTTACTCCTTCTTTTTTTTTTTTTCGCTTTCATTTTGATTTTTGTTATTATTATTATTTTCCACAACATGGACTTAAATTAAACAATTTTTTTTAATTTTTATTTGTGTGCTGTTGTTTTTTATCTTTTCTTTTTCTTTTTCTTTAATTTTTCATTTCATATCTTATTGGTAATGATACATAACTAATATATTCTACAAACAAAGAAAGCCAACTTAACAAATAAAATAAATACAATCAAAATTTAAAGTAAAAAAAGGAGACAAAAGAAATTTGTTTAAATTATTTTTAATTCACCCTTTCTGTTGTTGTTGTTTTTTTCTCTTCAACACTTATTATTCTTCTATTATATATTATTACTAACCACTATTAAGTATGTTCATTTAATATTAATCAATATATCGTTTTCATGTACTTAGTAATTTTTAATGATTTACGCAGATTACGTCATCCACCCCCGAGAAGAAAAAATTGTTCGAAAAAATTTCGGGTTAATGGGGACAAGGGCTTAGGGGAAAAAAAAAATTAATCGCGGGGCTGGAATTCCGTGATCGAGAAGTGTGACTCTCGAGGTATACAAATCATACTTTCTTCAAAAAAAAAAAAACCATTTTATTATAAATATAAAAAGGAAATCGTCTAACTTGCGTTATAAGTTTCTTAATATTCGTTATTCGAAGACACAGCATAAACTATTAAAAGAGTAAAAAAAAAAAAAAAAAATAGAAGGAGATGAGTTTGAAGCTTGCTAGGCCGTTGAGGCTGTTGTTGTTGGGAGCACCTGGTGCTGGTAAGGGAACACAGACTTCTAAGTTGTTAAAGGTGATACCGGAATTGAAGAGTGTGTCCTCTGGAGATATATTGAGGCAGGAACTGAAGAATGGCACGGAGCTTGGTGTGTTGGCTGCAAAATACATTGCTCAGGGGAAACTTATCCCTGATAAGCTTATTACACAGGTGCTGATGACACACTTGTCTAACGAGGGTTGGTTAAATCCACATTCGTCGTGGCTTCTGGATGGGTTTCCCAGGACTGAAAGACAGGCGTTGACACTGGATAAAACGTTGTCTCAGAGCAACGCAAAGCTAAACCTTGTTGTTGAGCTAGATGTTCCCGAAGAAGTTATATTAGAAAGGATAGATAATCGGTATATACATGCTGCAAGTGGGAGAGTGTATAATCTGCAGTATAACCCACCAAAGATTCCAGGTAAGGACGATGTAACTGGGGAACCACTTGTGAAGAGATCGGATGATAACGTCCAGACTTTTAGGAGGCGTATGAAAGAGTATAAGCAGACCTTGGGTCCTATCAAGGAACACTACGCAAAACAAGGAATACTGGCGTCTGTGTCAGGAGAAACTTCAGATATCATATTCCCAAAACTATGTAAGTTGATCAATGATCATTTTGGTCCAAGAAAAGATAATGAACTTCAACACGAAGCATTTGAGAAGAAACAAAACACTGCCAGTGATAGAATTACTTCCAGACTCTGAAGTATATTTATTGTGTTTCTTAAGTAGCTAATGAAATAATGAAGCCAACTCTGTATTTATTTAGTTGTTGTTGTTTTTTATGAATATATTTTTATTTATATACACGTTCATCTCCATTCACCAGTAAATTCCAATTCTTTTCGTTAAAATCTAAAAAAGGATAAGATAGTGTATATGGTACATTATCAGTACAAAAGATGAGGTTTCAAAAGGCCAATGGTTATTTGGTATTGCAGTTATATTCAAGAAATGTGTAATATGAATATATGCTGTTGTCACAAATGCACCTCGTTGGATGTGATAGAATTTGAAAAATTAATTTTTTTGGGCCCTTTGAAATTTTAGAGATGGCCCTTTTAATAAAATATTACAATCATTATATTGTTTAAAATGGGATTTCGGATCTATAATATTCAAAAGTTGGCGTTCATTATCCGATCATAGCACAGTTATTTATTTCCAGTATTTGTTTTGTCTTTGAAAAGGTTGCATTCTTTTTCTTTTTTTTTTTTTTTTTGAACTAGGCATTTGCATTAACGAAAAGAGATCAAAATTTAAAGCTTACTAATATAGTTTCCAGCTTTATTTGTTTTGTTGTATTTCTTACTAATTGTTCTTTCTTTAATTTTCTAAAACAACAAACAAATTAGGTAAATATTAAGTGATTCCGCACAACTGCTATAATACAATGAAATTCTTTATCGATGACTTGCCTGTGCTGTTTCCTTATCCTAAAATATATCCTGAACAATACCAGTATATGAAGGATATCAAGCGTACGCTTGATGCTGGCGGAAACAGTATATTGGAAATGCCTTCAGGTACTGGTAAAACTGTCTCTCTGTTATCCCTAACTGTTGCATATCAATTGCATTTTCCTGAACATAGAAAAATTATCTACTGTTCTCGTACCATGTCTGAAATCGAGAAAGCCTTGGTTGAATTGGAGAATTTAATGGACTATAGAGCAAAGGAATTGGGGTTCCGTGAAGAGTTTAGAGGTTTGGGTTTGACTTCCAGAAAAAACTTATGTTTGCATCCTGAGGTTAGCAAAGAGAGAAGTGGAACGGTGGTTGATGAGAAATGTAGAAGAATGACTAATGGACAGGCAAAGAAGAAATTAGAAGAGGATCCTGAGGCGAAGGTTGAGCTTTGTGAGTATCATGAAAATTTGTATTCTATGGATGTCGAAAACTACTTGCCTAATGGTGTCTTTTCATTTGAGAAATTGATTAAATATTGTGAACAGAGGAAGATATGTCCTTATTTTGTGGTTCGTCGTATGATTTCGATGTGTAATATAATCATATATTCATACCATTATCTCTTAGATCCAAAAATTGCGGAAAGAGTTTCTAATGAGGTTTCGAAGGACAGTATTGTCATTTTTGATGAAGCGCATAATATCGATAACGTCTGTATAGAATCTCTGTCGCTAGATTTAACGAATGATGTCTTAAGGAAAGCAACAAAAGGTGCAAACACCCTAAATGACAGAATTACGGAAGTGAGGCAGATAGACTCAAGGAAATTACAAGATGAATATGAGAAGCTAGTTCAAGGCCTTCATCAGGAAGACATAATGACTGAATTGGAGGAACCATTCGTGGAAACACCAGTTCTCCCTCAAGATTTATTAAAGGAAGCAATTCCAGGTAATATACGTAGAGCCGAACATTTCGTATCGTTCTTGAAACGTTTGATCGAATATTTAAAGACAAGAATGAAAGTTTTGCATGTCATTTCAGAGACACCCAGATCATTTTTACAACATTTGAAGCAGTTGACATTTATAGATAGGAAACCATTGAGGTTTTGTTCGGAAAGATTATCTTTATTGGTACGTACGTTAGAGGTGGAAGATGTAGAAGAGTTTGCTGCATTAAAGGATATTGCAACATTTGCAACACTTATTTCTACTTATGAAGACGGTTTCACATTGATCATTGAACCATATGAAATTGAAAATGCGGCTGTTCCCAATCCCATTATGAGATTCACTTGTTTAGACGCTTCAATTGCTATTAAACCCGTATTTGAAAGGTTTTCATCTGTTATCATAACTTCAGGTACTATATCACCATTGGATATGTACCCAAGAATGTTGAATTTTGAAACGGTACTACAGAAATCGTACTCAATGTCGTTAGCCAAAAAATCATTTCTACCGATGATAGTTACAAAGGGTTCCGATCAAGTGGCTATTTCTTCTCGTTTTGAAATCAGAAATGATCCAAGTATTGTTCGTAATTATGGTTCGATGTTGGTTGAGTTTGCGAAGATTACACCAGATGGTATGGTTGTTTTTTTTCCATCGTATCTGTACATGGAAAGTATTGTGTCCATGTGGCAAACAATGGGTATTTTGGATGAGGTGTGGAAACATAAACTAATTCTAGTTGAAACTCCTGATGCCCAAGAAACTTCGCTGGCTTTGGAAACATACAGAAAAGCATGTTCAAATGGTAGGGGTGCAATTTTATTATCTGTTGCTAGAGGTAAGGTATCTGAAGGTATCGATTTTGATCATCAGTACGGTAGAACAGTGTTAATGATTGGTATTCCATTTCAATATACTGAATCAAGAATTTTGAAAGCAAGACTTGAATTTATGAGAGAAAACTATAGGATTAGAGAAAATGACTTCCTGTCGTTTGATGCAATGAGACATGCTGCACAATGTTTGGGTAGAGTTCTAAGAGGTAAGGATGACTATGGTGTTATGATCCTTGCTGATAGACGTTTCTCTAGAAAGAGAAACCAATTACCAAAGTGGATTGCACAAGGCTTATCTGATGCAGATTTGAATCTTTCAACCGATATGGCCATCTCTAACGCCAAACAATTTTTAAGGACAATGGCTCAGCCGACAGATCCTAAAGATCAGGAGGGTGTATCTGTATGGAGTTTTAACGATTTAATCAAATATCAAACAGATCATGAGAAGAAAAATACTGAGAATGGTATATTGGCAGAAGAAATCGATATAGAAATGGGTGATGGAGATGATTAACGAATATAAATTTAAACATTTAAATAAATTTTAAATATTAAAAAATATCTAGTGCATATTTTCTATGCTTGGGGGGGACGTGTTATACTCAGTGGCATTCTAATTCAAACGATACTTCCTTATCAACGTCTAGATAAGAATCACAAACGGCCCAAATACTGATATTATGGTGGCCATTTTCAGGTATAGCGAACTTCAAGTCAAAATACTGTTCATTCTCGGCTAGTGTGACTTTTTTAATTGCATACAAAGAACGAGATGACGTTTCACCGATAACTATCCACCATTGCTCATATTTTTCAGTAGCGAAACACCTCGATTTAATGTTAAGTGAATCTGGAATATCATCTCTAAACAGTTTTATCTTGATTGAATAGTATTCATTCTTTTGAATAACGGTGTTTTCAAACTCGTAAGATATTTCAACGTTTGGATAGTTGTTCACAAAATCGGCTATGCCGATCAACTGTGACTCGGGAAAATTTAATATTTTATCTCTATCATCATCGTCCATTTCCATGATGTCATATACCGATTCCAGATTTTTATCCCTGCATTGTTGAATCATTTTGCTGTCAAAGAATGGAATTTGTTTCAGTGGGCTATCAATATCCCATACTCCTTGAATTATCATTTGTGAAAGATCCATTGCGTTCATGGCATTCAAGTAACCAAAACTTGCTAATATATCGACCATGGAATTTACAATTTTCAATGAAGAAGACAAAAACAATTGATTTAGTGGTTTAAACTCATCAGGTATTGGAAGCCTCGAGAAGTGGCACTGTAGTAATATGAAACATTTAAATGATAGTTCATTATCGTCAATGGAAGACATAAATTTCAGTGGCAGTTTTTTTGAGATATTTTTAAAAGCTCTGAGACCGTCATGAAACTGAAAGAGGTTATTAAATTCATCAGCATTGCTCAGTATATTGATCATATCTGACATTGTTAACTTATTGTTTAAGGTAGAAGTTAGATAAGATAATGTTAAAATTGATAGGTTGTGATGTAGACCTATTTTTGAGATTGGAGAAATTTTAAAAGTTTCCATATCATTATCGGTGGAATCGATTATTAAATTATTTTCCGTTAATTCAGTGACGGTATTCTCAACAATCTCAGTCAAAAAAGCAGATATCGATAGAGATGTTGAATCGTTTAAACCATAGAAGGATGGGTTATTATGAATCCTTCTATAGAAATAAGTGTATGTTAGCATGTCTAGACATTCCTGTTTTGTTTTAACTGTATTAATCGAAATTTCAACTAGAAACAGTTTCATTAGATCTTGGTAGAGAAAACTTTCTAGTGGCAAACCATCTGTTAGAAATTTCTTGTAGAGGGTTCGTCTTGGGCCATCTGTTAAGATAGTGACCTTTTTGATTGAATTTGTTGGACCACTGATAATATTCATAATATCATTCACAGAGTAATGGTATGTGGTATTTTCAACAAAATCGATATAGCAAGTTCCTAATATAATAACGTTATCAGTTGAATATTTTGATGGGGAACATGATTTTGTTAGAATCATTAGATTGAGCTCATTCAATTTAAATAAGGTGGAAATTATTTCATTTGTTCTGTTATCGATTCCATCAAATAATAAACCTATACCTAACATTGCATATTGTTTTACCAGAACATTTTGAATATTATCAATAAGAGTTAGTTCATTGGGTGTTGAAGGTAATTTACCTTGTAAATCAAGAGCACTTTTGATTTCATTAGCAATCTCAAGAACACCTTTCTTTGAATTTACGACCACTATTGTTTTATCCTGACTTTCGATGTGTCTCAGTACAATATTTCTTGTTTTCAAAATCATCGTCTTGTTGTATTCTCCTTGAACAACGTTAGTAAAATCAAATATGTTAATATCCATAGGGGTAGAGTTGTTTGAGCAATCGAAATTGAAAATACATTCTTTTGATGTATCCAGCCACCCACCTATATCTGACGGATTCGTAAGTGAGCGTGCAATACCGATTTTTCTGCAAGATTTGTTTAATTGTGTCATAATAAAACTTAGTCTGGATACAAGAATTTCATAAGTAATTCCTTTGTGTCCTTGACCAATCTCATGTAAATCATCATAAATTATTAGCTCGATAGAGCTTATGCTTTTTTTTTGCCTCCATCTTCTAGAGATAAACTCGAATTGCTCTGGTGTAGCCAAAACCAAATGTGATTCAGCAAATATTTTTAAATTAACAAGAGGATCTAAACCTAATTTATTAATTTGTATTGTTGAATCTAATGATGACAATTTCTCTTTCCACTGCCTTTCTAAACTACTGATTTCATTAAAATTGCTGGCTATGTAAACAGCCCGCCCTTTTGCTTGCTCAAAATGAGATATAATAGCAATTTCTGCCAATGTTGTTTTCCCGCTTTGTGGAGCTGCGCATAAGAGTATATTATCGTTGGTATTGTAAAGTTGTTCGTATAATGAACTCTGAATGTTGTTAAAACTTTTGAATCCAAACCATTTTCTAACGTTTTCATATTCAATATCTTCTAGTTTGATTTGTTCAGTAGTAATTGCATTCTTACTAGGAAATTTTTTTGGAACTTTGATACTTTCAAGACTTAATGGCACTGATAGTTTACACTGCAACCAGTTCTCAGCAATGACTGAAACAAAAAGATTTGGGGGGAGTCTATTCCTACTTTCGTTTTGAAGAACAATTGGAAACGAAAATGGATATTCCTTGTTAATGTCATTAGATTTCAATAGAAATTTTTCATAATGAAGTATTTTCTCTCCATTTATATCTTCTACCAATAACACAAATGGTTGAGCAAAACCGTGTAGTTTTTTATCCCAAATGAAATCGGCAATAAATTCTACCTGTAAAAGAAGCATACTTGGCGTAATTGGTTGGGACATGCAGGCAATGTTAATTTTTGGGTATCTTTTTAAAAGATCAAATACTAACTTACCGTTTTTTTCACTTCGCACTGCTTTTCCAACTTCTGTGGGGGTTGTTAAACTTAGATAATAGGACCAAGGCAACGTTGAGACTTCAACTCTTTTAATAATGTCTTTTGGGCAATTGGGAAACTGTCTTAAAGGTGTACAAATGGGCCACATTCTAGTTGTCACAGATTTCGTGATTTCCATGGTGATATTTGCAGGCAATGAATACTTTTTCGATAAACATATTTCCCGAATAGCCGCAAAAAGTCTTCCTGCATTTTGTGTGACAAATATCATGTCAGAGTTTAATGCAAACCCGTCTAGTGCAATTCTTGAAATATAAGCCTGTAGTAAAACGTTAATTTTTGCAGCAGCTTCCTCTAACGAACCTGATATAGGGATGGGGGCCTTTTGAAATAGTTCTTTTAATTCATTTTGTTCTTCTCTCTTACAAGTTACATACTTAAATTCTTCAGATTCGGAGAAAATTTTGAATATATCAGCTTGCGTGGTTTTCTCCTGGATTTTTTTGTGATACTCATGGACTGAATTATAACTAATATAAAAATGCGCAGCAATTTGACCTAATTTTGTACATTTAATTGATGATGTGGTCGCATCAAAAAAAATCAACAGCTTCTCTTCAAGAATTTCCAATGCAGCATCAACCAACATACTCCTCAACTGAGAATAAGTTTTGTCATCGATATTATTTTTGCACTTATCAGGAACATAGAGTTCAGGATTAGAACATAGTCTCACATAAAAGTATGTGTGAGTTAACCAAACCATTGCATCTTTCTTGTTCTTGATATTTCCTAATACAATTTCAGCATTTAAATTATCGATTAATTTTGATAACAACTGGGATTCAATTGGTAGTTGTTGATTCAAAATAGCTAAATAGTATTGTAGATCCTTTTGATTTGTAATAATAACACCTTCACCGTTTGTGTCATATCTTGGTCGCCCAGCTCTACCTAACATTTGTAGCATGTCTTGTGCTGATAGCCTGATCCAATCACCAACTTCTGGAGAATATATATCAGTCCCTTTAATTATAACCGTATGTGCAGGAAGGTTAACACCCCAAGCCAATGTAGCTGTGGAAACAAGTACCCTTAGAATACCATCCGCAAATAAATCCTCAGACAACCCCCTGTCGCTTTTTGAAAGTCCTGCATGATGTATCCCAATACCATTTTTAAGGATATATTGCAAATCAGAGTACGTCGAATTTTTCGATTCCATTGTCAATATATTCTTCGAATTAGGTTCTTTGAAAAATATATCAGTCAGTTCGCTGTTTGCTTCGATTAAACCAGAAATGAACTTAGCTGTTCTGATTGTATCTTTTCTAGAATGTACAAATATGATTACTTGATTCCCTTCTTTCAAAGATTCGACTGTTTTTTCAAAGCAGGTTTGATTCATTGTAGCTACTTTCTTGGCAGCATTGTTGTCTTTGATAGCACAAAATATTTGAGAAAGAGGACATGGTCTATAAGAACTATCAAAATAAAATGTTGAAGATTTAGGGACTTTCAAAAACCGCGCAACATCTCCAAAATTTGGTAAAGTTGCAGAAAGTGCCACAAGCCTTGGTGCATTTTGTGTATTTAAGGTACTTGTGGTTCTTGCTACAATACTCTCGATAACTGGACCTCTTTGATCATGTAATAAATGTACTTCATCGATAATGATAAGTCTCACATTTTTAATTATATCAGATTCATCGTTTTTCCTAGTCAATATGTCCCATTTTTCTGGTGTTGTCACTAATAAATGAGAGGCTTCTATTTCTTTTCTAGTCAATATAGTATCCCCGGTGAGTTCGGACACTTTTATGCCAAAAAGTTCTAATCGCCTTTGCATTTCTCGAACTTGTTCTTGGACAAGGGCTTTTAGGGGTGCAACATAAACCATTTTCAATTTTCTTAAATGGAACACCCCTTTATCATCTCGAACATCATTTAAAGCTTTCAAAATTGTAAGAATTGCGACATTGGTTTTCCCAGCACCTGTTGGTGCACACATTAAAAGGTTATCACTGTTATTAAAAGCTTTATCAAAAACTTTAGATTGGATATAATTCAATGTACTCATTTCATCGGTTGGAAAAGCTTGTTGTGCCCATTCTGGTAAATTTGTAATTTCTACAAGTTCAATATCAAAATCTGGTTTTTTTGGAGCTGGTATGTGTATCTCTTCATAATGTTCCTTCACTCTTTTAAAGGAACCTTCCGGTAAGGTCACTTTTTCAACGCTAGAAAGGGATTCTGTGATCATCGTTTTAGCAATGTTCTCAAGATCAGTGGTTAACAGGGGATTACTGAAGAGTTTTTTATTTACATGGTCATCTTCTTCAATTCCGTTCTCATCTGAATCTGGTTTATCAGTATTTTCTCTTGACCTCTTTCGCCTTTTCATATCGGATGAACTTCGCAAAGCATTTGCTACTGGGGTATGTCCCAAGTCCAAAATCGTTTGAAGTAGTTTTTCTTTCTCGTCATCTTTGCTATCAAGATATTTGTTAACCCAATGTATAGCAGTTTTATTTTGTACGATAAGTTCGACGAATTGGTTACTACTGTGTTGTCCTAACATGTCATTAACTAATGTTACAAATTTGTCGTCATTAAGGGAACTTGCATTTATTATTTTTGAACAGCATTCGTCGATATCAACGTTATTTGAGTGTTGTTCTAAAAGTTCCTTGATGTTAGCACGTTCACATTGCAGAGGTGAAATTGAGATGGGTAAGGCTCCTAGACTTCCTTTAAACTTGATCAATTCGGGTTCTTCAGATATTGTTTTGATATCGAGAACATTGGTCTGATTCAATTTCTCATTTACATTTGCTTCTATATCAATATTCACTTTCTCAGAATCTTGCACTGTATTTTCATCATCATCTTCTTCTGATACCACATTCACTATTCGATCACCTATACTGCTAATGTTGTTATCTTTCTCAAAGTCATCTATCTCTTTAACTAATTGTATAACTTCATGAAAAGTGTCGTCATTTATAGTCATTGAAATTTCCTCTTGTATTTTATCCTTCAGTTGATTGGCATTCATATCAGATTCATTCTCCTTTATTTCACAGATGATTATATCTACCGTCCCGAAAAGAATATCTTCTGGTAAATCATCACCTAGTAATCTACAACACCAGTTAATAATACTATCATATATATCTGAATTGTGTTTATTGCTAGGTGAGTACTTAAGAATTTGAGATTCTGCCATTTCTAACACAGACTTCTTTTGGATCATATTATTACTGGGAATTATAACATCTTTCTGGATTGAAATGCTTTCCTCCATAATTCGCCTTTTCTCCTCATCATCATCATCTGAGTTTGGAATACTCTTCTTGTCACCTAATCCAATTCCCATGTCTCGAAGTGTAATACGACCCTTGACACTCTTAGGTTGCGACATCTCTGCATCTTTCACAACATCGGATGGATTGTCATTTAGTCTCCTGTCCTTCTGGAGTACCTTATTCGACATCTCATCATACCGATATATTTGTCGAATCTTTTCTTGTTTATCCTCACTGTCACTCATTTTTTTTTACTGATTATGAAAGCCCTATTTGCTTTTAATGTGTATTTATCAATAATATATATCTTAAAATTATCAACCAGTTAAAAAAAATTCGAGTAAAAAAACGGAGAGCGGACCAAATATATATAAGCTCCTTAATAAATGATATGGTTATAACCCAAAAATAAAAAAGAAACGAAAACTTAACTGGTTTATATGGAATTCAATAATTCATCCCGCCATTGTTTAAAATGCTCATCTCTTAAAAATTTTTAAAGTTTCCAAAATTTCAGAAAAATTAAAGATTCCGGGTAATGTTTTGATCAATTTATTTTTTTGAGACTTATTGGATTTCTGGGCATCTCTCAATTGATTCCAGTTATTGTATTGCATTTCAGCATCAGTGATTTGATCTGTTCTTGAGGTTGAATAAATTACTTTTGATCATTTGAGATGTTAGTTCTGGTGTGATGGATGTTCTCAACTTGAAACATGAATCCCAGAGTAATTCGAGGAGTAGTTCACCGGTGAAAGTCAGTGAATTGTTTACGCCAAAGAACCTTAAACGAGGTTTTGACGCATTCAATGGTTCGAAAGAGGTTAAAATTAAATCAGAAACCACTACAGAAGAGTGTGAAGATGCACCTTGGTATATTAAATTTGCTCCTATTGATATTAATGATGTCGCAATTCATAAACGGAAACTTGGAGATGTCACTGAGGCTTTTTTGTCGATGTTGCAAGACCCTAAGAACAATAGACTATTATTGCTTACTGGACCAAGTGGTTGTTCGAAGAGTACCGTGATAAAACTGCTTGCGGAACAGTATATTCCTCGAATCAGAGCCAGTGCAGGGAGCTCAGCCCTAAGTGTTAATCTTCTGGAGGAGCGTGGTTGTATCAACGAATATCATAGTGATATGTCACTCAATAATTTATCTCACATGGAAAGCTTTGCTGAGTTTCTCCGACAATCTAAATATCTTCTTGGTCAGAATTTATCAGTTCTTTTAGTTGAAGATTTACCCAATGTATTTCAAAAGGACGTACGACAGGTTTTCCAGAAACTACTTTTGCAGTGGCTATATAGTCCAGAAGAAGTTTTGCCACCTCTGGTAATTTGCCTCACTGAGTGTGATATAAACTCTGATAGGAACTCTTTGATGAATAGTTATGTTGGAGTGGACAATTTTTTTACTGCAGAGACAGTATTGGGTGGTGAAGTGTTAAATCATCCTAATTTAACAAGAATCAAATTCAATCCCATCAATGCTACATTAATGAAAAAGCATCTGAAGAACATCTGCATTAAAAACTCTGCGACCTTGAAAAGAAACGATAAATGGAAAGATTACAATGAATACATTACCGAAATATCGAAAACGACGGGAGACATAAGGTCAGCGATATCCACTTTACAATTTTGGGCAACCACTTCGATAAAGGATAATAGTCAATTTCTGAGGGAAAATAATATTTCCTATTTCCACGCTATTGGTAAAGTAATTTACGGCTCCAAAGATTTCGATAATACTAATGATATGGTAAATAACCTCATGGCATCTAATAGCGGTGCGATTTACACTAATAATTTTCAGTTGGGATTGTTAGAAAATTATGGCTCTTATAATAGAGGAAATATCCCTATATCGACTGCCAATAAGATCTTGGAATCATTTAGTCAAAGCGATACTATGAAAAGTACACCGGAGTCCTTTGAGTACTTGATGAGAAACATTTGTGAACAGTTAGCTTCTGTCAAGACTGATGAATCTAGTCGTCATGGTAAAACTTACTTTCCTAGGGAATGGAAAATTAGAAAACTTCAGAATACCTTTAGTTATCAAATGGATGACTACAACCTGGTGTCATTCCACAAATATAAATCCTACAACCAATATAGGGACATCTCGTTATATTATAGTTTCTTCGGGCCTTACATAAGAAAGAAACGTAATTATAAGAAACAGTCATTGAAATACTATTATGATTCATTGGGCAACGATTTTGAGCAGCAGAGACAAATATTAAATAATAACTTTGATACATTTCAAGTTGATGGTGACATAGACATATTGGAACGATTAGGTGGTGATATGAAGCCTGTAGAATTCGAAGTTGATGTAGAGACGATAGATGATGAGGAACAAGACAAATTTTCCTCGGTTGCTAAACTACAAGCAGAAAGGGAGAAAAAGTTAAGAAAGTTACAGAATATGGCCACAATTCAAGATGAATTAGAAACTTTCGGAGGTGATGACGTCTTGGATATAAACGTTGGGTTTGAAGAACCTATTGAGGACTCTGATGTCGAATCAGCTGTAGACTATTTTGATGATGATGGCGATGATTCTATGATTGAATTTCTTTCACAAGAACCCACTAACAAATCTAAAATCAATCAAAATAAGAGATCTGCTTCTGAGAACAACCACCCTGTCCCTCCAAACAATGATGATGACAATCTTTCAGATTCAGATTTAGATGATTTATAAACAATATGGAAAAAAAATAAGTGGATTTGAAAGTAGTGAGTTTTAAAGCATAAAGGTCGTCGTATTGCATAATTATAGAAATATATAGAACTAAACAATGTGTTGAAAAAAGATATATTTAAGGAGCCCTTCGTGTCTTACAGGGACAATTTCTTTTGCAGAAAGGCGGGATCCTCTTGTAGGGATTCTTTAACTATATCTAATCCACCTTCAAATTCGCCGTTAATGTACAGTTGTGGAAACGTTGGCCAGTCCGAGAATTCTTTCAATTGTTCCCTTGTTATTCTGTCCTTGAGTATGTCAAAGAATCCAAATTTCACATTATGTTGTCTCAGTATACTCACTAATTGTCTGGAAAATTTGCACCTGGGATGTGAGGCACTACCCTTCAAAAACACCATAACTGGAGCAGCATTCACCAGCCTGTTCAAACCCTCATACACTTCTTCTTCCTCGTTATCATGTTCTTCAGGATCCAAGAGTTCGTCATTATCCTCTTCATCTCCGTCCTCTCCATCAGTGCCAGGCACACGAGGTAATACACGGTGTGTATGTGGATGGGGTACCTTAATATGTTTCACACTCTCGACATGACAGGCACACTCATGAAACGCCTCTAAAAACTGCCTAGGATCCACACCAGCCAACGCTTTTACAACAACACCATTTCTCACGAGAAAGAAAGCTGGCACCTGCGAAATCCCCAGCAATTGCACGATTTTAGTGTTTCTTTCGACATTGATCTGTAAGAAATTGGAGTGTCTCTTGTCCACTGATCTACTCAATGCCAATACCACCTCTTTCAACACTTTACAGGACTTCATCCATGGCATATAGAAAAACAAGACCACCAGCTTGTCACCGGCATCGGTTCTAGCTAGTTTCAAGAATTGTTGCAAACTTTGCACATCAACCACAGACATTATTATAACTTTTTATTGCTAGTATTATTTCTTTAGTTTTTTTCATCTACTTACTTCATAAGAATTTACTATCTTGCTATCGCATTGTTTATATATATATTCTCCAAATTAGAGTGTTGTGGGGTACAGAAGAAGGAGACAAGAGAAGAGAGGGTGTATGGGCTATAAATGACTTAATAATCAAAAAGTAGTCATCATTGATATTACCATACACAGAAGACACCTACCACCCCCCATTGACAATCCCAAAACACACACCCATTTTTTTTTTTTTTAATTTTCCTTAGAATTTTGTCTGTGTGTGTATTAAAAGGGTGCGTCAAGGTGGGCCACACTCGCCTTTGTAATAGGAAAAAGCGGGTGTGTCTCTCTCTGTGCTTTTCAGGACTAAAGAGAGGTGCATCTAAAATATTACAAACTGTATATTATAATGTATAGATAAGGGAAAGGTAGGAAGAGGAGTGCTTTCTTAACATGGGTGCATTGTTATTATTATATACAAACTAACCGATTGTTTTTTTGTTTTTGTTTTTTATCTTGTTTACTAATTTCTCTTTCTCCGACATCTTCCCACCCCCGGTCCATTGTTTGTTTCCAAGATAAACAAACTGGATTTATCGCCATTTGTAGGTTGTTTGTGTAGCTACTAAGGGGAGGGAACATGGAGATATGTGGCTTAGATTGTTTAATGATGAATATAAGTTGGAGTTGGTAAAGCTAAGAAGGAATGTTGGAGAAATTTGTTTATGCTTGGTTGTCAATTTTTTTTTTTTTTTTTTTTTTTGTATTCCCACCCCCCACGTTGTCGATGTAAATCCTTGTTATTGTTATTTCTTTATCCCTTTACTTTAAAAGTATGGATATGATTTAGTGAACATTATTTGCTTTTAATCGTTCTATATACCTTTTTCAAGAATTAAGGATTTCTTCTTTTGTACCTTATTCAAATGGAGTTGACTTAAAAATTTCTTACAAAACAAAAAAAAAATATAAAAAAAAGAGTGTATAATTTTTAACAGTTCCCAATTTAATTTTTAATCACCAATGATCTACAGGAACTCTCTCTTGCATTTCATTTCCTATCTGTTTATTATACCTTCATCATAAGATTAATGCTATCTGGAAAGTTGAAGAAGTAAAGAAAATATTGTCGATACCATTCATCACCTTATGCATCAACTTTGAAACAACCTTTTTTTTTTTTTTTTTTTTTTTTGAACATAGGTATAATAGGTAATATTGACGGAAATACCGAATGAGATACCTATAATAATTGATACAAGTCTGATTAAATAACACTATTCTCAATTATATATAACAAATTTTTCTTTTTCATTTAAAACATTAGGAAGCAAAAAACAACAACAAATACAAAATAAATATTCGCAGTCAAAGTTACTCACTGGTTTTGTTTGTACATTTGTCATTATATGTGCTCCTTTGTATCATTTTTCAGTACTATATATGATTTACTTTCAAGAAATACAATTATTATTACAAAATTACGAGATTATGATTAACACATGATGTGGTCGAGCAAATTGTGCATACTATATAATAACTTCTTTGTCCCTACAATAAATAGGAAATTTACTTGTTAACCAGAACGATTGTCCTCTAGACACTTGTTATACCTTAGACAAGTTATTTACTTTTCTATTTTCCTTATTGCTTTATTTCATTTCATAATTATAAGAAGGAAACACATGGGTACATGAAATAAAAACCGGATCTGCCTCAAATATAGAACTCATCACATCGCAGGTACATAACCCCTATTTAATGGTTGGCTTTATTAAATCACAGGCTTTTATTCCTTTTTTTTTTTTATCATTGATTTCTTGTTACCATTTAGTGCCTTTTTTATGTATCAGATATATGTTGTTTTTCTTTTTCTTTTTACGAGATGATTTCAATAATTTATACCTTCAGATTTGGTTAACAAATAAGATACAGTGTAAACGGACTAACACAATATCAAGTTTACGAACTTTCAAAATCATTGTATACTATCGCAAGAGAGTCTTCTATTCTTGAGCACACAAACGCACCCAGTGACAACATTAAAATTTCTTTTTTTTTTTTTTCTCCCTGATTGTTTTATTATTTATTACACATCCTTACTGTACCATCTCTGCATGGTTGTCTCTGTTCACCAGATCCAATATATTTTTCTCTACATCGTTTCTCTTGTTGCGCCGTACAAGACCAGATAGATTTACATAATATATTTTTTTGTTCATTTACTCGTACACAACTTTCACTGTCATATCAATCGAGCTTATTTCAAATTAATTGATTGTTCACAACATTTAAGAAAAAAAAAATTAAAAATCAAAAAAAAAAATCTAATTATATCTTGTTATTCTAATTATGGGTTTTCAATAACAGTTCCATGAAGTTTTGTGTATGTTCTTTTTCTTCTTTCAACCTGAATTGATTTACTTTTTTTTTTTCTTCAATGTTAATTTCCTGCTTTTCCATTTTTTTTAGGGATCTATAATTTCATTTTAATTGGTTGATTTTCAATTTTCTTCTATCTTGATTTTCTAATTTGCTTACTACCCAAAAAAGAAATTAACCATAAAATAAAATATGAAACAGAATTACTTTTCTATCAACGGATCCATTTCCCCAATTGGGTATAAACTACTTTATAAAATAAGTGAATACTAAAACCTTACGAGAAAGGATAAGGGGAGATGGGCAAGGGGTTGATATTGAAACAGTACTAATTTTCTTTTTCACCTACTACCAAGTGCATCTTTTGCAAAAAGTTTCAAAGTAGGACACCTAAGCTGATATTTATCCGAATTGATGACAACAGTATTCAAACTCTTGGACAAAATCCTAGGATACCTCTTATTTTCCCTCTGTGATTGCTATTAATAGTTGAAACAAAATAAAAATTTTTAACTACAATTAATGTTGCCTTGTTTCAATGACAATATAGCCGTTTATTGTGTGGTTAGCTTGTAATAAACTTATAATTGTTCATTTTGTCTTAAACCGATTATTAGCTTCTAATTTGTTAATTATGTGTTCATCACATATTTTCAATAAAAACCGCTTTGAATGAAGAAAGTCCTTAATGCAAAATTGAAATTGTGGTTCAATTGGATATATTACCTTTTCCCCTTGGTGAACGGCAATTAGGGGTAGCCGATCTAAACGAAATCAGTTGGTAATTAGGTTGAACACTTAATGAGAATTCCTTAAAAAATGATATTTAAACTCATCGAAAATAATTATGATTATCCATTTTTCAATTCCTGAATTCTGAATTTTAATCGATTGTAAAATACAAAATCTTCACAGATCAATAAATTTAAAATTATTATCATGATCGGTGCTACAGCTTTTCTCGGTTTAAGTTTTCTCGGTTCAGTATTTGCTAACCCACCAGAAAATTGGGTCTTCTCAACAAATGAGCAGAACTTTGTCTACGATGGTGATGTTACTGGTGGTAACACTGAAGTCACTGAACACTGGGATATGCACTTGCTATCTGGTGTGGAATCTGTCCAAGTTAGTGGTAACATTGTCTTAAATGATGGTTACTTCTCTATTACTGCCGATGAACCAAATAAGGGTTTGACTGTTGGATACCACGGTGGTAGTGTCACCGTTAACCAGAACATGGCTGTTGACAACCGTAAATCTCCAAGTTCATTGGAGGTTGTGATCGAGGGTTCCACATTTTCTTCTATTAAAGGTGCATTTGCTATGTATGCTCAAGCGGGACAAAGAAGTTCTGGTTACGTCGACTTCACCCTTTTCCAGTCCTTGGATAACCAATTCTACAATATGGAAACTGTTACTTTCTCTCCAAACACAAACTTCCAATCCATCAAGTTGATCTCTTCAAACTCTAACGTCTACATCGAAAACATGTATGTGCAGTTAGATTACACACAATCCGATTGGGTTCCAACTACCATTAATGGTACCGTTTGGTTTGATGGTGGTATCTGGACTGGTAGAACTGATTCTGCTTACTTGAACTTTGGAGACCCGGGTTCTGGACGTAATGTGTTCATCATTAACGACGAAGCTTTTGCGGTCACCAACTCCATCCAGTTATTCTCCTTTGATACTACAGCTAACAGTTACATTGCTTTCAAGACCCCAATTAAGACTGTTAACTACACACCACGTACCAACATTCAGAATTACATTGTCGGTGATTTGACTGTTGCAACAGCTAACAAGCAGATTACTTTCCCAATATTCTCTTACACCACTTTCAAGTACACAACCGATAACTTTGTGTCTGGATCATTGTTACTGAACAAAAATGGTACCGATACAACTGTGTACACCGTTCAATTCCAAAAGAGTCCTCCCGTAACCAGCATTAGTTCTACAAGCTCTCTCCCACAACCAAGTGCTAGTGGTTCACAACACTGTTACTGGACATGTGTCTGATTTATCTGAATACATTGTCCTAAGGTACTAAATTTTTTTTTCGAACTATTTTATGATTTAAAAACAACGATGACGATATCCCAGAAACCTTTTCCATTCTTCTATAGCTCCACTAAATATTATAAGTATTTTTTGATAGGAGTCTGATTTTACCGTAACATACAATGTTACGTATATATTTTTCCGTTCTCATGTTAGAATTTTTCTCAAAAATTGACATCTTTTTACACATTTTATAATCCAATGACAACAAATACAGATAGCTCATAATCTAAGTTATGGTCCAAACATGCTACTGTTATATTTAGTACTAATAAATAGAAAATTGAGCCTCAATTAGAATTCATAATCGCCCATGAGAGTCAATTCGAGAGTAGTAATAAATTCATGAAAGTATCAAAAACATTTTTTTCAATAAATCCATTTATTCACGGATGATTTATATGCTATTCTATTTTATTAGATCCTGTGTTACTTTCTTTGGTTTTGGAGTCAATTTTTTGAATGCCTCTTTCCCAGTCCCAACTTAGATAATATGCAAATGATAAGTTGCATTTCGAAAGTTTGTCCTAATTTTATTATTGGTCCTAATTTAAGTAAATATCCTGTTAACGTATCAAATAAACAGAGGAAACATAGTTCATGAAAAGGTCTAACACCACCTCACATACATAACAAGGACCAATAAAATAGTCAAGGAGGTATGAAACTTCCAGTGCATGGGAGCTAATAAGTTTAAAAAAGAAGCATTAGTTTTATATTTACAAGGAACACAAAAACAGCGTAGCTATTTTAGTTTTTCGGTTCACATTTGGATAACTTAAATACTGAATGTAGATACTTAAAATATCACTATTTCCTTCCGAAGATGAAAAAAGAACTCCATGCTACTCGAACCTCAAAACTTGCACTAGGTATATCTGTAGTTTCCAGTATGTGTCTCAATGTCTCATCTACGATATCAGGCTTTTCACTATTATCTTGTTTCCAATTGTGATAACCACTCCAAGTCCGGATATAATCCAAGAGCCCCTGTAGTGGCATTGTAGTGATAATCGGCAAAGGTTCTGATTCAAATTTAAACTCTGAAGAACGAATTGTCTCTGGTGTCAATGTATGGCGTGTCACATCATGAAATAACTTTGTGTTAATATGTGCGTCTTTATATTTTTCCTTTAAAATGGTCTTACCTGGTTGTTCCCAATAATTTCCCATTTGAGTTGATCCGTAAGTTAAATCTTGAAAATATTCATCCAACTCTGGATAATCTAAAAGAACAGCATCTATGTAACCCCATAGTGCAAGAGTCCCACCCGTTGACAATTTATCATGAGCAACTTGTTGGAACTTTTCGATATCGAACCAGTGAACTGCCTCCACACAAGTAATCATATCACATTCTTGACCACCAAGAAACGAGAAGTCGTCATAGCTAGATTGTTTGAATTCTAGATTGTCATATGAACTTTGAGTCAGTTTTTCATTGGCTTTTTTAATCATAGGTTCGGACAGATCGCAACCTATATACTTTCCAAATTTTGGTAAATACTCCCGTAGTTGAAAAGTGGCAGTACCTGGACCACATCCAACATCGACTAAACAATTCCATGGTCCTTGATGGTAATCTGTTAGTGTTTTATAAAATTGGGGAGGATAAGTTGGACGAGATTTCGAGTACCTGTCAGAATTGAAATTAGAGGCAGAGAACGTCGACATTGGTTTGAATCGAGACTGTTGTTACTATTTTATAGTTTGATTTGTTTGTTTTGAATGTAGTCAAGGTTCCCTTGCTCTATAATATATCATTGATTTTTTCATCGATTCCTCACCCCCTACTTTTCTAAATCAAATTCCAAATCACCAATTTCCATACGAACCTGTTATTCATGTGATCACGTTCTCTCTTGAGAAATATATAGTTGGAGTCAACAGAGCACGTATTTTGAAAGGAAAAACTAATACTTTGTTAATGATATTGAATCCTATTCAAATTAAATGAAATTACATGGCACAGGTAGTGATATCATAGTGAATCGAAAGATCGAAGAAGACAATTCTATGACAGATCAAAACCAAAAAAAAAATCAAGATAGAGAAGAGAAAATAGCAAAGAGCAACATTGCAATTGATGTAAATTACCTAGAAGTTAAGAGATTTTGAGTTCAATGAAAATATGGAGAAAATGTGTCAAATTACTTTCTTTACATAAATGTGTCAAAAAAAAAAAAAAAAAAAAAAAAAAGTTAAGAAAATCTATAACTCCGGGCCTTGCTACCAAATTTGAAAAAAATGTGAAAATTGAAAAAAAAAAAAATTAGTGGAAAGCTGGAAAAATTAAAAAAGTTTTTTATATATATATATATATATTTTTTTCACATTTCAACCATTGCTGCAAAATATGACAATTCACGTGCAGTATAACATATAATTAGGACAATTGAACCAGCACTTACAGACTCTTAAATATTGGAATAGTTTGACAAATAACACTCGGATATTCTGGATTGTTGTACACCTACTAAAAAAAAAAATGTCATTTGTGTGTAAAACATGTTCTTTGAAGGATGGTGCAGAAAACGTTATGAAGCATCTGTCTACAACTAGACACAAGACTGTAACCGCTGATGACGATGTGATAGCTTGTGAAGAATGTGATGACAGTAACATACATATGTTAAAGATTATAAGATTTGGTGGTGATGATATGAGGCTTCTCTGTAATAGTTGTTTCACTAAGGGTTTTACCGAGGACGAGCGACCAAGTACTTTTTATTCTTTATCCAATGGTACTATATTGAAATTTTGGGAGAGATATCAGAAAGTGAGAGACTGTAGTTGTGATTCATGTGGCGACGAGTCTCGCTTGAATGTGTCAGCCAGTGGGAAAGTGTTGTGTGATAAGTGTCTAGCGAAACTTAACTCCAAATTGAGCAACACGTATGTCTCAGAAAATTCTGGTCAATTCTTATATGTGCTATTAGGAATTAAGGAGGCTAATAAGACTCCTTCTAGGAAAGGTAAGTTCAAGAGGAAAGTAGGTAGGGGCAGTAAAAGTGGTCGTAAACCTCCAAAGAAAACTTTTAAACGGTCTGATGGAGATGGGGAAGATGATACGAAAATGTCAGTCACAGAGAAGATTAATAAAGTCAGTAACCTTAACAGAATTGCTAATACTAGAATTGAAAGTTCCAATGACATTACACTAAGTACTTTTGTTGGTATGAAAGCACCTTCCCAGTCTTCCAATAGTTCTTCTACCAATAAAAAGGGTACTTCCGACAGTAATAGAGGTAAAAGATCATCGAATACCAAAGAACGAGAAATACCACATTCTCGTAATGGAAAAAATAACGAGAGACCTCTGAGAAGCTCTAGGCCAGCAAATCAGAAGTCCTCTAACTCTGATTCGAAAGGAAGTATAAAAAAGGAAAGATCATCAAAAATCCAAGACAACAGAAGCATAAAAAATTCAAGTAACGAAAGAACTAAAGAGTTTAAATTCAGTTTCGACGAAAAATATAGCAAACCCATATCAAGAGCAAGTGATTCGAACAATAAGAAAAATTCGGATTTAAGAAATAATGTAAATTCTCCAAAATCAAAATCAACTACCGGAAAAAATATGGAAAAATCAAAATCTCGAACAAATCGTAATATTAACTCTAAAAATGATATTAACAGAGACAAAATCAATGCTAGAGATACAAAGAGTAAAGGTAGACCTACCGACAACCATAAAAATGAATCTAGAAAGGGCTCCAAAGGCAATGATTCAAACAGCTCCGTAAAATCTAGAGGTTCAAAGAAGGACAGTGATAGTGCAATGAAAAGAAAATCAGATACCAATGAAAAAAGAACTAATGAGAAATCAAAGAATGGAGATAAAAGTGAAGACAAGTCTAACAAGAACACCCCAAAAGCCACTATATCGAACAATAAACCAAAAGAAGATTCTGGTAATGAACTAATGCTGGAAGAAGGTGTTGTCCATAATGCATATCAAAAATATAAACCAAAACTAAGCTTTGAAGATCTGAATCATTATTGTCGAGAATTCTCGGATGCTATTTTCTTGGAACAAAAACTAGAAAATGATTTTATACACAATTTCAAAGTCAGCTGGCCTGTGAAATCTGGTGAGAACGTTTTTGCCATTATTATCAACATGAAAAATAACGAAGAAATTGAAAAAATTATGACACCTCTCGATATTAAATTAAAGAAGGTTCCATTCCCAAAGAACTCTCCGATAATTTTCTGTAAGAACGATGAAAGTGCCAAATGGTATACATTTATCAAAGATTCTGCAATGAAAGGCAATCAAATTACACTTCTTGTTGAGTTATTCGGTTGGAATGCTCTGTCATTACCAATAGGAAAGTCCTCTGAAGAATTTAAGTTTTTACCAGTGTCAGCTTCCGCTAGAAGAGTTCTGTTTGCAATGACTCGTATCAATAACCCCACTTTTATTGATATGTTGTTGGGTAAAAAACCAATCAAGCAACTAAGTTTTAACAATCGAATGAAATTTACAACTGAGCAGTTCAACGATTCTCAAAGAAAGGCCATCCAAAATGTTTTAAACAACAAGGTGACAATTTTACAAGGCCCGCCGGGTACAGGTAAAACAGCTACTATTGAGGAGATTATCTTACAAATGAGGGAACATTTTAACTCCTTCCCTATTCTCTGTGTTGCAGCATCGAACATTGCTATTGACAATATAGCTGAAAAATTCATCGAGAAGAGACCTGATATCAAGATTCTGAGAATTGTCTCCAAATCTAAAGAAATGGAATACAACAATGACCACCCATTAGGGAAGATCTGCTTGCATAATATCGTCTATGGTAATTTGTCAGAAGAGTCCCGTGACGTTATGATTAACCTTTCCAGAGGTAGAACTAATGCATTCAGTAAGAATGCATTGAAGAGGTATTTCCAAGAGAAAGAGAGTATTGTCAATAGGTACATTAATCAATACACAATTATATTCTCCACCAATGTTGCAGCTGGTTCCAATGAGCTAAAGGTAATCAAGGAGATTCCCGTCGTGATCATGGACGAATCCACACAATCGTCTGAGGTGTCAACATTAATCCCGCTGTCCTTGCCTGGTATCAAAACCTTTGTATTTGTTGGTGATGATAAGCAATTGAGTAGTTTCAGTGATATTCCCCAGCTGGGGTTGTCGTTGTTTGAGCGTATCCTGATGAACGGTACCTATAAGAACCCTGATATGTTGAACACTCAATACAGAATGCACCCGGCGATAAGTGAGTTCCCTAGAAACACTTTTTACAACAAGGAGCTGTTGGATGGTGTTACACCAGCCCAAAAACAGCTTTCGAACATCAAGTACCCACTGTACTTCTACGACTACAAGCCTAGTGCTGCCAACCACGAAAAACTGCACCGTGTGAGACGCCGTGATGTGGTGACCGTGAGTTACTACAACTCGCACGAAGTGAACATGATCATGGACGTGATACGCATGCTTAAGTTTGAGCGTGGCATAGAACTCCACGACATCGGTGTCATCACCCCTTATGCGGGGCAAAGAGAGCAGCTGAGTGTACGTATCCAACAGGACATGCTTATCAACCCTAACAAGAAAGAGATCGAGAAGCAGAGCGAGGAGAAGGATCTGTTCAGTGTAAACGAGCAAAGCATGGGAAGCAACAACACCATCTGCATTATCAACGGCCTACAAGTCTCCACCATCGATGCGTTCCAGGGACACGAGAAAAGTGTGATTATATTCTCGTGTGTACGTAACAACACCAAGAACACCATCGGGTTCTTAAACGACAAGAGAAGATTGAATGTAGCCTTGACCAGAGCCAAGAACTCCTTGATCATTGTTGGATGTTCTGAGTTTTTAGGCACTACAACATCATCATCATTATGGAATGATTACATCACATATCTCAAAAACAACCACCTGATCCATCCAACCCTACGAGAATATTAAGGTACGTCCCGGTCTCCCTCCCCTCCACACTACATATTACAAAGACAAACAATAAATATATAGACATTATTATGTATATAGAGAGAGAAACAACGCAACCGCAAAGAAAAAATAAAAAAAAAAAAATGACTTACTGCTTCTCTCGGCCCCCCCTTCTCCTTACCTTTATAATATACACCACGCCACTCCCCTTGAACGATATGTACAATGACAACAGAAAAATATAATAAAAAACACCACCCTTACACCCATGGGTTCTTGTCCCCTCGCTCTTCCCCCCACCCAAAAAACAACAACCAACCAACAAACAAACCCGAAATTCATGATTCCACTAATCAACATCCCCCTCCCCCCTGCCCTCTCTACTTCCCCCCCACACACTTTAACAAGTGTGTTTCAACAAACGGACTGAGAATCCAGTTACAGAGAGAGAGAGAGTGGAATCCACAATACACACACACACACACACACACACGGAGAGATTGTCACGTGAAACCGGGTAACCACAACGCGTTACTATCACAGGGTAACACCATTCCGAAAACGGAGGATTGTGTTTAGGGTCAGAGCAAATCCCGAAATAAAAACAAGGGGGGAGAAGGGAGGGCCAGGAAGGGGGAGGGGAAAGAATCTTTTGCCTCAGACAAGTAAAACGCGTACTAAGAAACAGACGTGGAGAAGGAGAGAAAGAAGATCAATTTATTCTTTTAAAGAATCGTCTGTTCCCTCTCCGTCTCGTGCCGTGTGCTTGAAAC
>JAJLXT010000008.1:166143-194680 GCA_030571395.1 Nakaseomyces sp. UFMG-CM-Y6046 | reverse complement strand
TTTTTTTTTTATTATTACTTTCCTATTTCTGTCTTTCTCGATAAATTGATTTACGCGTCGTGTGTGTGTATTTTAACGCGTTCATGGATTTTTTTTACCCTCCCCTTCTCACCCCTCCCAATGTCCCCGTTCGATTCCCGTCTGTCTCCCTTTCTTCTTCTTCTTCTCTCGTCTCTGTCTCTCCCGTTCGAGGGGATTACCCAGAGAAACGTTTTTATTTTTTTCTTTCTCTACGACTCGATGGATGACCCCCCCCCCATAGACACAGAGAGAGAGTAACACTTTTCTTCTCTCTGCTGTCTGTGTGTGTGTCTTTGTCTTTGCTGCTTGCTACTGTATGTCTCTGTATCTGTCTGTGTCTGTCTGTGTCTGTCTGTGTCTGCCTCTCTCTCTCTTCTCGATTTGACTTGACTTTTGACACACCCGGAGGAGAGAGAGATGGTTTGATGTGTTTTGATGATGGGCTCTTTCTTTCTTTCTACGGGGGTTATTCTCTGTCCGTCTTTCTCTGTCTCTCTTTCTCTGTCTCTCTTTCTCTGTCTCTCTTTCTCTGTCTCTCTTTCAACTCTCGTTACTTTCAATTTTTCCAACTTTTGGCAATATTTTTTGATTAAATTTTTCATATTCATTATATTTTTTTTTTTGACAGATTCTCTCTCTCATCTTAATTCAATTCTATTCAATCAATATTCTCTTCTTTTTTTTTTTTTCTTCAGAGCAAAGACAGAGAGAAAATTCAAGGACATTATAATGTCTTCTTATACTGATATTCATAACTTGCCTGCAAGGATTCCCATATCAGAGTATCTGTTCCATAGGTTGAATCAATTGAAAGTATGGACTGTTTTCGGACTACCTGGTGACTTCAATATGCCGTTGTTGGATATGTTATATAAGATACCGACACTGCGATGGGCTGGTAATACTAATGAGTTGAATGCTGCGTATGCAGCAGATGGTTATGCTAGATTGAAGGGGTTGGGGTGTTTGGTTACCACGTTCGGTGTCGGTGAGTTGTCTGCCATTAATGGTATCGCAGGCTCGTATGCTGAACATGTCGGGGTGTTGCATGTGGTAGGTATGCCACCTACCTCCGCACAGACCAAACAATTGCTGTTGCATCATACCTTGGGTAACGGTGACTACAACGTTTTCTACAGGATAGCGAACGATATTGCTTGCTATGCGGCATTGGTGAATGACACAGACTTGTCTGTGAAGGAAGTTGACAAGTGCATACGGATGGCGTGGATACACCAGAGGCCTGTGTATCTCGGTGTCCCCGTTAACCAGGCTAGCATGCCAGTGGACTCCAATAGACTCAACACACCGATAAACTTGCAGATCCCGAGAAATTCAAGAGAGATGGAACAACCAGTGGTGGATCTTATCCTAGACCAGATATACAAGGCACGTAACCCAGTGATAATAGTAGACGCATGTGTAGCGAGACAACACGCCGTGAAGGAGACCGCACTGCTATGTGAAATGACCAAATTCCCTATATTTGTGACACCGATGGGTAAAGGTACCATCGATGAGAGCAACGACCACTTCAGAGGTGTGTTCACGGGGTCAATCTCTTCTCCCGAGGTAAGAGAAGTGGTATACTTCGCAGACTTCGTGTTGTTCGTAGGGGCCATCTTGCCTGAGTTTAGTACAAGTACTTTCAACTTTGGGTTCAAGACCAAAAACTGCGCCATACTGTTTGCCACGGCAGCCAAGTTTAAGAAGGCGACGTTTCCCGACTTGCATCTGAAACCGACACTACAGGCCCTTATCAAAAAGCTAGAACCCTCAAAGATCCAGTATCAATACCACGAGGTCAAGAACATCATGGCTCCACGACAAGAACCCTCAGAGACAGACCTGCTGAGACAGGAGTGGGTGTGGAACGAGATATCGCATTGGTTTCACGAGAAGGATACAATCATCACAGAGACGGGGTCCTCTGCGTTTGGTATAAACCAGACACGGTTCCCCAAACAGACCATCGGCATCAATCAAGCGCTGTGGGGGTCCGTTGGGTTCGCCTTGGGAGCATGTCTCGGGGCTTCGTTTGCCGTGGAGGAGGTCACCGCAGAGGAGAACCACGTCACCACAGACCTGAAAAGTTACGACAGACACATCGATGGCGACAGGAGAACCATCCTGTTTGTCGGTGACGGTGCGTTCCAATTAACGGCGCAGGAACTGTCGACCATCGTTAGGTGGAAACTGAAACCGTATATATTTATCATGAACAACCAGGGTTACTCTGTGGACAGGTACCTGCACCACAGATCGGACGCCACGTACTACGACGTGCAGCCGTGGAAGTACCTGAACTTCCTAAAGTTGTTCGGGGCCACCGCGTTCGAAACCAGGAAAATTGTAACAGTAGGGGACTTCAAGGAGATGCTGGCAGAAGAAGACTTCGGGGTCCCCAACAAGATCAGAATGATAGAGATCATGCTGCCGCAGAGCGACGTTCCAGAGTCTCTGGTCGCAAGGTGGCAGGCCGAGAAAGAACTCACTAACAAAAGAACATACGAGGGAAGCGATGACTCATCGACAAATTCATCACCTAGTATAGACATGCATTTTATCAAGAGACCTTACTTGGGTCCTCATGGCTCCAGCAACGGTGACTACCCACAAGCTGGAGTCCAATATACATAAAGAATAAGAAAGACAACAAAAAACAGGAAACAAGAACGAGAGCAAGACAAGAAACAAAACGACAAACGACATGACTTTACGCATATATACATATATACTTATATTATACCCTGTAACTATATCAACTTCAATGCTTTAAATCACCTGATCATTTTGTTTTTTTCTCATAGACTATGGGTATTTACAAACATTCTTTATGGGATATTTGACACACATTACATATATTTTCTCAATTCTCATTGGTCCCCTCAGAATCAGCCGTAGCCGGCTGCTATTTCTCACCTTGAAAAAACTCCGAGACGGAAATTTTTTAAATCCGTCGGGCATTTTCGCCATAGCTACGTCACGCTCTCTGAAGGGAACCCAAAAAAAACCCAAAAAAAGTAAGGTCTTAAAGAAAGTCACAAAAGTTACAAAAACCTTTAAAGATTCAGGAGTAATAGAAGTCAAACACATATATAATGTCTTGTTCTTTTAAACATTAGATGATTGAAGTAAAAAAAACAAGTTAAATTAGTAACAGAACTACGGAATAAAGAAAAGAAGGTAAATTATATAGGAAGAATTTTTGCCATACCCAGGTCAAAATAAAAAAAGAATAAGAAATAGAAGAAGAAGGAAAAGACCTGAGTAGAATGAGGTTTAGGTTAGTGGAACATCGTCAGCGAGACGATGATTCCAATGACGAGCGCAGGAGGCAAACTGATAATTTTAATGCCCATCTAGAGAGACAAAATAGACGGCATCAGGAGCTGCTGGCTGACGGCAGAAGAAGGACCACTGAAATGAGGAATGAAAGGGCATTGAGACTTGATAGTTTGCCCTTTTACGGCTCTCCCATGGAGCAAGTGGCTTTTTTATCTACAGAGTTACCTCATGAAGGAGAGGTTGGAGAAGAAGAAGATGATGAAGAAGAACATGAAGAAGATGGTTTGGATCTCGATGACACAATGGGAACACAAAATGATAATAATGGTGATAGTGCTGTATTTGATGAAGAACAAACAGGTCAACAGCAAAGAAATGTTATTGGTAATGCATCAGCTTTTAGTAATAGGGTGTTTTCAAGTATTAAAACTGGGTTTTTATCTACTTTCCGTAAAAATAGACTTGATTGGAAACCTGTGTTCGAAGGAGAGAAGCGGAGAGAGCAAGCATTGTTGTATATAATAACCAGATATAATGAATCTGTCGATGGTGGGTTCTTGTCACCATATCGTTACAACAGAATATGCAAGATTGATTACTCGATACCAATCGTTAGGTCGTTAATCATAGGTAGAAAACTTGCCCCATTTTATATCCCAATGGAAGATTACAATGACGACTGGCCAAGAAATAAAATTATTGAAAAGGTGGACGAACTGGCTTTACATGAGCGTTATGACGAGCTTCCTCCAGAACATCCATTGGTAGATGAGATTGAGAAAACCAGCCATCTTCCTGTTCAAGACTTAAATAGAGAAACCATTGCTAAAGAAATCGATAAAGATTTACCTTTTACCGAGCAAAGAGCACTCAGGTTCAGAATATTCAATGCCAGATTGATACGTAACAGAATCAGACTACAGGAACGTGAAACAAATGTCCTAACTGATATAACAGTAAAACCAAGTGCTAGAAAGTCAATTCTGGACAAATATATGCCAAATGATAACTTGAAATACGAGGTGTATAAAGATGTGGAAGAATGCCCAATCTGCTTTATGAACATGCCAAAACCACTAAACAAGACTAAATGTTGTAATCAAAGTCTTTGCACTGAGTGTTTTGTATCGATTCGTAAAGTTGGGGATAGAGTTACTAGAATAAACAGAACATTAACGAATACCACTTCACAGAGAGAAAATGATAGAAGAGGTGGAAATGGACTAATTGTGCCAGATTTGGAGACTCCTGGAGTATTTTACAGAATAACATTGGACATTACTACCCAACCAACGAGATGTCCTTACTGTACCTGTGAAGAATTTGCCGTGGTTTATGAGCCTCCCAAAACAAGAAGAACCGGAATTGGAGGCATTCCACCCGCATTATTCGTTCCTAATCAAGTTCCTAAACTGACTCAGAGTAGAAAATCAATTATCAGTGAGTTGGATAAGGTTAAATTTGTTAGAAGTGAAGATATTAGACCTCAATGGAAGCATGCATTAAAGAATACGAGAGGAAATCAATTTAGGAACTATAATGAAAGAATTATTCTTGCCAGCATACTAAGTAGTTATCAAACCACAGCCCAGAGTGCTACAAGACTTTCCAGTCCTCCACCTGATTTTGTCAGACCTGATGACAGTCCCGAAATCAACGAAAATGACGGCAACAATAATACTAATGACAATAACGATAATGATGTGACCGATCCAGAATCGAACAGTAATGAATCTGATGACCAAGAAGAAGTGAGAAACACTGAATTAATCTCAAGCAACACCGATGATAATAAAAGCTCTGCAATTAACACTGCAACTGAAGAAATTGTTGAAAAAGCACAGTAAATAATTTACCATTATAAATATTCCAGTTTTTTTTTTTTTCAATTTTTCTTATATAGATCAAATAATAAAAAATTCTAATAGTTACAACATCAAATTTTTGGTAATTCTTTAATGGCATGTCCAAAAATGCTTCTTAATTAAGATTTGACATTTCTTGGATTATACATAAATCGATACTTTCGGTAAATTCAATCTTTTTACTGTACTCTTCCTTTTTTTGATATGGTAATATATGTGAGATTATATTATAAGTTATGGCTTCCCATTATACCTTGTACATAAAATATTTATAAAAAAAAGAAACAAAATGTAGTAGTGATGATTTAACTTCAGAATGTACTAATGCTGTTTATTTCTTCTTTTCAGCTTCAGCTTCAGCCTTCTCTCTGGCTCTCTTCTCTCTGATACCCTTGTACTTCTTGTCAGATCTAGCCAATCTCAAGGTTCTGAAAGCAGATTCACCGTTGTCCTCAACAGCTCTGGTTTCAACATCAGTGGAACCTTGAGCAATTGGGAAAGCAGCGGCAGCAGATAGAACTTGTTCAGTTTCTGGAGCCTTACCCTTTCTTGGGAAGACAATCAACTTAGATTGGTATTCCTTCAATCTTTGGACGTTCAAGTCGAAGGTTTCTTGGTTTCTGTTTTGACGTCTGTGGTCGACGGCAATACCGACGGTTCTGGCGTAAGCAGCAGTCAAACCAGCGGCCTTAACTTCAGCCAAGGTGAAACCTCTACCAGCTCTAACCTTTCTGTTGTATCTGACAGTTGGAGCTCTGACGACTGGTCTCAACAAGTCCAATGGTCTTGGAGCGATCTTGGCAGCTCTGGCAACTCTAGCAGAACGTCTAGATTCCTTCTTACCAGCTTGGTCGAAGTGAACCTTGACACGTTCTTGCCAGTGCTTTCTGAAGTGGTTCTTCAAAATTGGTAAATTCTTGGAGATAGCTATATTTCATTAAAAAAGGATTCCTTTGTTGTTTTTCCCAAAAAAAAAAAAACAAAACATTACATTTAAAATCAAAGAAAAGAAAGTATAAAATTGTTAGTATTCCAAATATTCCACATACAAATTTCTATCTTCCTTGAAGATCATAGAAGAAAAAAGAGAAAAGGTTTTCAATTTCAAAAATCCAGCTAAATCAAACCATATCATGTAAATTGCAACTGCGCTCACAGATTATTGGATTAAAATCAAGTATGCATCTATCTTCCCACTTCTCACTCTAATCACTACTGTTATTGCATATTATATCTTACTCATATAGTACTTCAAACTTCTATCATCAAAATATCATATCCAATTATTTTTTTTACCAATTCCCGAAGGAAACAATCTAATATCTACCCATTACCGCCCTCTTATTTAACAAATACATCTGGTATCGCCATCACCCACTATTGCTGAAATCCTACCGTTCTTGCTCTTGATTCTCTCTATCTCTTTTCTTCTTGTTTTCTCGTAATATCAACATACCCATTGTGTTTTACCTGGTCGTGTGCTTTCGGTTTGCTTAATAACAAAAAAATCAAGTCGAAATTAGAAATACATCCAATTAATACTAATATTGTTTTAATTTTTTTTTTAATTTCTTTCTTTGGGTTTGGAAAATTATTTTTCCCATAGTGCGCTGCACCTGTGTGTGAGAGACATTGGAGCCAGCAGAGAGACACACAGAACAGCGATTATGCCTGGTTCCCAGCGAGTGTGTGTGAGTGTGAGTGTGACTGGGTAATCTCCAAACTGATTCCTCTCTGTGTGTGTGTGTCTCTACTACCTGGGTCTCTACGTTTGTCTCTTACCATTGTGTCACTGGGATCGTCTCTCTTGGGAATTGGACCATAGGTAGTGGTCTAGGCAGAGAGGATGAGGGCTGAGCTAGGCAGAGAGAGAGAGAGAGAGAGAGAGATGGCCAGTCTAGACTAGACGCCCACCACCCCCTCTGCCTAACCCCAGGATTGAAACTATGTTTTCCTTCCCACTCGCATTGCTGTTTACTACAAATGACAAAATGATGGAGACAATACCGTAGAGCTTCGCTTTTTCCCAAGACGGAGCAAGTTTGAGAAAATTCTGAAAAAGACAATTTTCGAAACAAAGGTTCGTACGTAATATATATCACAAAATTATGTAGTGTACGGATGTATGATGGTGTGCGGGTGCAACAGTCACAAATATTGTTTTTTTTTTTAATTTTTTAAATCAAATTGAAATATGTATTAGAGTTTGACGATGCGATGAGCAGTTGTATTTTGTTCAGAGGTTCCCTGTTTAGTCCTTTTTAATTTTACTTTGTTTTTCTATTGTTGCAAAAAAATGTTAATATTCATAATTATTTTTTATATATTTATTATTACTTAATACATGGGGAAACTCTACTTAATTAAAACGAACAATATTTATCTCGATCTCCATTGTGAAGAAGATAAAAAAAAGAATTTTTTTTATTTTATTTTTTTTTAAACTTTATTGTCTCTCTTAATTATTGGTTCTGTTTTTTTTTTTTTTTCAATGGTTTTTATTATGTTTCAGAATTACGATTAATCATTATCTTCAATGTGTTTCAATTTAGGGGAAGAAAACTGGATATTAAAACAAAGGAAGATAAATAGAAAGAGGAGACAGCAAAAAAAAAACATAGATTCTTTTTTTTTACTTTCGCTTCTTTCTTTCTAAACAAAACTATACTTTGAAGCTAAAAGAAGAAGAAGAGAATATAATTGAGTTCATAAAAAAAACAAAAAAAACAAAACAAATCCTCTTAATTGTTCAAGTATGTAGATGGATCAATACCTTCTTCAGGGAACTCAGCGATCTTGACGTCGAATCTCTCTTGAATCTTAGCTAGGACTTCCTCGTCTTCCTTGTTAGAAACGAAGGAGATGGCCAAACCCTTAGTACCGAATCTACCGGCTCTACCGACACGGTGCAGGTATTGGTCAGCCTCGTTAGGCAAGTCGTAGTTGATAGCCAGGTTGATACGTTCGATATCGATACCTCTACCGAAGACATCGGTGGAGACACATATACGCTTCTCGAAATCCTTGAAGGCCTTGTAACGGGCGATACGCTCTTCCTGCTTCATGTGACCGTGCACAGTAATGGCTGGGAAGTTAGAGGCGTTCAACAATTTCGTTAGTTCGTTAGCTCTGGCGGTGGATTTCACGAAGATGATAACCTGGTTGAACTCTAAGTCGTCTAGCAACTGAGCCAACTTACGGTTCTTCTCGCGCTCTTCCAACTTGGTGTAGTATTGCTGTAGACCGTGCAGGGTCAACTTAGCCTCGTCGTCGACGAAAATCTCCAGTGGGTTCTGCAAGAAACGTCTGCAGATAGGTCTAATCTCCTGGGACAAAGTGGCAGAAAACATCATAACCTGCTTGTCTCTTGGAGTAGCTCTGAAGATCTCCTGGACGTCTCTTCTCATGTCCAACTCTTCGAGCACCTTGTCACACTCATCAATGACGAAGTTCTTCACGTGGGATAGGTCAATCATCTTGTCCCTTACTAGGGCCTTCATACGACCTGGGGTGGCGACGACGATGTGTGGTGCGGTTTCCTTGTTCTTCAATAGTTCGGCGTCCTTGGCGATAGGGGTACCACCGTAGAAGACAGCGGTCTTGACGTCTGGCATATACTTGGAGAATCTCAGGTACTCGTTACGGATTTGGTAGGCCAGTTCTCTGGCGTTACAGATGACGACAACGGAGACCTCACCTGGAACTGGGTCCAATTGCTGCAATGTGGACAAGACGAAGACGGCGGTCTTACCTAGACCGGACTTGGCTTGACACAGAACATCAGTACCGTGGATGGACTGAGGAATGGTGTGTTGTTGCACCTCTGAAGGATGCTCGAAACCACAGTCGATAATGGCTCTAGACAACTCAGGCTTCAAAAGGAAATCCTTGAAACCAGTGGAGTGAATACCAACGTAGGAACCCTTCTTGTCAGCCTCAGCACCGTTCTCTTGCTCTTGAGTCTCAGGAACTTCCTTGTTGTCAACCTGAATCTCTTGCTCGTTGTCAGAGTATTCCAGTAAATCTTCTTCACCTTCGTGGGACATTGTATTTTTTATATTCTTATTTTTGTTTTCAATTGCAAAAGCGTTTATAAAGAAAAAAAAGAGGAAGTTCTTCTCACTTTTTCGTTCGTTTGTTTTGTTCGTTTCCAATTGTATTGAAATCCAAGTTCCCAGTCCTTAAAAGAAGAAAGAAACAATAAGACAAGGTAGAAAAGACAGATTAGAAGAATTATCGACCTTAAATGATTTACAGACAAATAATAAAACCGCCAAATACCAAAGAGAAGGATAAAAAAAGAAAGTAAAAACCCAGAGTATATAAATAAAGTTAAAAATAATATGCCCTTTAAAAAAGTAAATAAATAAATTAATTTATGCTGGGCTTCCAAAACAACGGTCTCACACAGCGAAAAAAAAAAAAAAATTTTTTTTAGTTTCTTTGTAAACACGTCGACCAAAAACACCAGCAACAGCAAAACAGCAGCACACAGCACACACAGAAACCACCGTAGGAAAACTGACTGTATCATATAACACGACATACAACCCACTTCTTTATAGTGTATATTATTGATGCTGGGTTCGTTTGATGGGATATAACGATGATGGATGATATATATATATAGATATATTGTAGTATACATTATACCTCATTGTACAACCAGGCTAGTATTGGTATCTACAAAAAAATTGTGTTGGTTTTATTTTATATGTAATTTTATACAGTTGGTTGGTAATTGTCTTACTTTTTTTTTTTAATATTTGTTTCTCACTTTCTCTGTAGGTTCGATTTAACGAAGTTAGAGGAAGCGTGGGGGGGGGGGGGCGTGTTTGGTTTTTGGAAAGTTTTTCAATGCTTTTTGTTTTTTTACTGCTAGTCGACGAAATGTACCTTGTGAGTTGCCAGTGATTTTTACATCATTCTTATTTTATACAATATAGTATACAACTAAGTTTTAATACTAACTTTATAGATAAAGTATTTTTATACAGTGCATATACACTAACAAATAAAAAACAAAAAAACGTATATTATTTTCAAAATGGCTAGAGGTAATCAAAGGGAATTGGCAAGACAGAAGAACTTGAAGAAGCAGCAAGAGAATGCTAAGAACCAGAAGAAAGGTGGTGATCCAAAGAAGAGAATGGAGTCTGATGCTGATATCCTAAGACAGAAACAGGCTGCTGCCGATGCTAGGAAAGAAGCCGAGAAATTAGAGAAATTGAAGGCTGGAAAGAAGTAGACAGGGAAAGGAAGACAATTGAAACGAATTAATGCCCCTTTTTATTTTTATCTTTTATTTTTTGTTGATCTTATTGTTACTTGTTATTACTTTGTCAATCAAACCTACGAAAAAGGTTTGTATCCCTTATTTTTATTGATTTAGTAATAATAATATATACTGTAAATGTGGGAGTAGAGTGTCACTATTCCACACACACACACACACACACACACACACAAACACTCTTAACTGTTTTAATTTCTTTCTTTTTTTTTTTTCTTTTTTTTATTCATTTTATATTATATAGTAAGTATATATACATATATGCAAAGAGAAAACAGCATCAATATCTTTTCCCTTATTTGGTAGCTTTTTTTTTTTCTTCCTTTATTTTATGCTTCTTGACCCATGTGTTCCTTGGCATCTGCAGCCTTCTCGACATCGTACTTGAAATCGAAGTAGTTCTTTTCGAAGTGGTGTAGACGGACCAAACCTTCTTCACCACCGGAGGTGTAAGAGGTACCTTGTGGGGACACGGCGATGGAGTTTAGTGGACCGAAATGGCCAACGACTCTACCGATCTCCTCTTCGAAAATTTTGTGATAGATTCTGGCTTCGAACTTACCTTCACTGGCGCTGGTGGTTGTGACTTCACTGGCATCTTGACCACCACCAAGGATGACGAATTCCTTAAGTGGTGTGATGGCTGCACTATTCAGAGGACTGTCTGTTTCGTACTTCTTCAACACTTGGAAGGTGTTGACATCTATAATGTGTGCGTTAGAGTCTCTCGAACATGTAATGAAGTAAGTGCGGTCTGGGGAAAACTGCAGATCACTGACATTGTCCTTGTATACTTGTAGGGAGTCCACCAGCCTGTAGCCGTCCTTGGTGTCGTACTTACTAACCTTACCGTCCTTGTGACCGGCGATGATGTATTGGCCGTCGGCAGACCAGCCGGCAACACTCACGGCATCTAGACCCTCCTGTGTGACGATAGAGTGGATTGGCTCCTCGACAAACTCAACGATCTCCTTGGTCTCTGGGTTTCTCTTCAACTCGTAAATCTCAATGGAACCTGGCTTCTTCATGACGTTATCCAGAACGGCTAGAACGTAGTTACCGCATGGAGAGAACTCCACCCTCTTCACAGGAACCGGACAGTTCCAGGTGTGGACAGACTCACCGTTCTTCAAAGTCCACATCTTGATCGTGTAGTCAGCACTACCGGTGACACAGTAGTAAGAGGTGTAGTCGGAGTCAATGGACCAGATAGCACCCATGTGCCCGTCTAGAGTACCCAATCTCTCACCGTTGTTGGCATACCACACACTCGCAGAGATATCCTTGGAACAAGTGAAAAGCAGATCACCTTCTCTGTTGTATTTAACTTGCGTCAATGGACGCTCGTGTCCCATTAAAACAATAGGTCTCATTATTATTATTCTTATTATATTTTTCTTCTTTTCCCCTTTCCGTTTTATTGACCAAGAATAAACAAAACCTTCAAAAAACTAAAAGCAATATCAAAGTCCAATAAAATTAAAGATAATAATGACAATAATATAATATAATATTCATTACACCAAGTGAGAGTCCATCGGTATCACCAAACATTTTTTTTTTTTTCACAGTGCGCATTGGAAAAAATTTTTTTTTCAGTGGGTTCTCGTGAACAGTGATGTGGTATTGTACGTGTTTGTCACGTTGTGCTGTTTAGCACAATAATATTATTGGTGCAGTACTATATTGGATTATGCTATATTATACTGTAGTTATACTACAGTGAGTGTGTTTCTTTTGAGTATGCTGCACTGTTATTCCACTATCACACCCACTACACATGCAATGATAGTAAAGTATACAGGGCCCCGATAAATTGATCTTTTGGGGCTACTCACATGTTCTGTGACTTTCAGTGCTTTTTTTAAATACGTCGTTCTCAGTGGGAATTTTTGTATTGGGGCTTTTACATGAAAATCTGCCCAGAGTTTCCAATATTTCTGGCTGTCGTGATATACGGTGTACTATACTATAAATCATATATTATATTATATATCATATATTATACTATATCATATATTATTATAGAGTTGCTTTGCATTCTTTATTCACTTAACAGACGTGCTCTAGAGGTTTGGTGTCTGGGACGAATTCACCCAAGTCGGTCTTCAACTTCCTGTTGAATTGCTCGAAGAGGAAGCCGAGACAGCTCTGGGTGATGGCGGCGTCGTATCTGCCCTTGCTGAACTCGTCACGGATAAAGGCGTGCTGGGCGTCGAGGATCTCCAGGAAGGTGAAGTTGACGCCGCGGTCTCTCAGAGTCTTCCTGATAAGGTCTCTGCCCTCAGGAGCCACGTGTGTGTCCAGTGTACCGAAGATCAGCACCATTTCCTGGTCCTTTGTGGCCTCCTGGGACACACGTTCCAAAGAATCGTCGTTCTTACCCAGTCCGAGACTCTTCAAGTGGATATCGGTGGGGAAGAAACAGGTGGCACAGGTGATACGCTTGTCCAATAGCGCACGGAAGGCCAGGTGACCACCGAGACACATACCGGTGGCACCAATGTGCTTACCGTCAAATTGGGGCAAACTGTACAACAAGTCACAGCATAGCTTGTTGTCCTCGTCATATGAGGGCAATGGCTTCTTGATCTTATACTCGTTACCATCGTCAGTACCCTTAACATCGTATGGCAATGGCTCTGGACCAACGAAGTTGTGGTAGATGGCAGGAGCCACAACGACGTACCCTTCAGTAGCAATCTTCTGGGCAAATCTGGCAACTGGGCCGGTGACCTGGTAGATCTCACTGTAAACAATTACACCAGGAAACTTAGCATTGGGATATCCCTTAATCTTGGGACTGAACACAAAGATACGCAAGGTAGTACCTTCCTTTGTCTTCACGTCGTGGTAACTCTCAGTAATCAACATCTTTTATTGTTTCTCTTCTCTCTCTCTGGTTTTTGACTCAATTGGTTTGAAATTCAATTAAATTGCAAACACCTCTTATATAATTGCTTCTGAAAGCACAAACTCTTGAACACTCATTCTCTCCATCGAATTCCAAACACTCTAACTCTACTCACCCCTCTTCCCCTCCCCCCTTAATTTGCAATGAGAGGACTAACCCTGAAGATCGATCATCTTACCCTTATATCCGTTAAAATCAAGTTATATAATAATAAAGAAGTGATATAAAATCATGAAAGAGTATCTCAATTTATGGTACTATCTTAATATTGACCATGAAATCAGGATCTGTTTCTTGGATGTCCAATCCACCTACCTTGGCACCCCATTTTTTTTTTTACCAAACCCAAGAAGGCATTGAAACACTGATTGTATCTTCAATAACCCGTCAGAGTTGATTAGAATCGCATAAAAAACCTGTAACCATATACCTTGTTGAAATAGTATCAATCAATATATATATATACATATATATATATGACAGTACTTCAAATATCTGTACCTACTTGTAGCATCCCCACTATTGTATATAACCCATATTGGTAAAATACAACAATGGGGGGACCAACGCGAAAATTGAAAAGAGAGAGAGAGAGCATCGAGTATTAGATCATCGAGAGATTGAGAGAGTATTGAATTTCCTATCTACAACTCATCTCTAATAAGATAAACACACAGTATTTGATGAGTAAACAGGTTGCAGTAAGGTGTCTTAGGCATTACTAAGAAAGGTTTGCCGTGCAAGATCAAGTTGAGTGATCCCGATGAGCGGTATTGCCATTACCACAGGTGGCAGTCGCCAAGTTACAAGCCATTGCCGAAGGTGAGTGCTACAACTGGTGGTAAGAGGACTGGGTTTATCTATATGTACACGTACTTGCATCTGTATGACTCGTTTTTTAGTAAAGAGGTGAGGAAGAACAATTTGAATTGGCTGTATGTGGACAGGTCGATCGTGTCCTCGAAGGATAAGGATCAGAAACGACAGCTGTGGAATGATCGTGACCACATCTTGTGCAAGATTGGGATGACCACGAAACCCATGGTCTCTACACGGTTGCTGGAGTGGCAGAACACTTGTAAGAACCCAGTGGTGAACTTGACGCCGGAAAGAGTAGAGCACTTGGTCCACACACAACAGAAAGGGAAGAGATCCGTCAAGGACATCAGTTCATTGCTACAGAAATTGAGCTTGAAGAATGGGAAAGCGGTAAACAGAAGTAATGAAGGACTCTCTTTAAGAACGTATAAAGACGGTGGATTCTTTGTAGATCCTAGTAATAATCTCAACCTATCAGATATTGAGAATAAAATACATAAATATCTATGGGATCAATATGGTAAGGGGTTTATATACTGTTATGGCTGTGACCCTATGGGCCAGAAACGGCACACAGAATGGTTTCACCTGCCTATCACCGATCTAGGGAACGTTATGAAAACAATCGACTATTTTTGCTATAGATATGACACCTCAAACACTTGATAAGATTTACCATTGATATGTTTCATTGCAGCTGGTCTATAAACTGTCTGAAATCAGCTAAAAGGTTTGTGAAAATAGTCGCTGTGACGGTGTAAACACCTGCCCTACCCAGCTTCATATTTTTGATTAACATATCAGCCAGCTGCTCGTAATGATTCATGGATTTCTCTACGTCAGCTGGAGTCTCTGGAACCCGAACAAGTAACGTTTTTATCTTTGATGTCGTTTCATATATCCTTTTCTCTGAGGCCAACCCATCATGCAACTGTGTTATTGCCGCCTTCGTGGTGTAATACGAGGCAGGTAACTTGATTTTTTGGTGTCTCGAATCAACAGACATATTTACAACATAGAAATCATTATCTCGACCGTAACTCAACGTTACTCTTGGAATGATATCGGAGATAAAGTACTTTGTGGCGATGATGGCATTGGTAACATTAGTGTTTGTACATTTCTCAAACAACTCCAATGAGTCAATATACTGACGGTCCTCCGAATACTGACGATACAATCCCTCTTGTAAATTATTTACGAACACTGTGATCCTCTTATCCAAACTAACAGCTTTTTTCAGTGCTGCCAGCATTTCCTTTGCACTTGATAGATCTGTGCATTCGATGAAAGTATATGAACCCTTGCATTCATAAGGATGGAGCATAATATCTTCATCCACTTCTAACAATATTTGATCATCAACTGGCATCCCAAGCTCCTGCTCCAGCTCTGTGATTTCAATCTCGGGTACTGCTGGCACTTCTTCGTTTCCATCTGGTAACCCCAAATATGCATGTGTGGTCCTACAGTCAATATTAATCACCTCCACACCGTACCGCCGAACCAGAAGCGAGCACATATTCCATCCCATCTTAGACATAGACCCTCCAAGAATTAAAACAACATCCCTCCCGGGCACAAGTTTTTTACCGATAGCAACATACCGATACAGCAATGCCACAATTCCATTAATATACCGAGCCATCTTTTTTTTTTTCAAACACACTTAATTGCTTTGGAGTCTACTTGCTGTACCCAAACCATGGCGGAAAATAAAATCAAACATTATAAAATTACAATATACAGCACTTTTATCTTATAGTGTTGTACCTGGAAATAAACGGCACCAAATATACCTATTCAAGTTTTACAAATCCATTTTTGTGACAATATATCCCCCATCAAACAAAACATCACTATGCACTAACGCATGTGGCTATATTCCATCCCCAGGTTTTCTAAAAAAAAAAAAATAATTACAATTCTGGAGCTGCAGTGATTGCGCAAGCCGATGACATCTCTCATGAAGTTAAATATACAATTACATAAATATATTTCCAGATATTATTTGTATTAGATATTCTCCTTTGGACTCTATCAAAGGCGTATAGATTAAATATATTTCCTTGATTTAAGGGTAGAGCGTGTGAAGATAAGTTTTAAGTGATATTATAAATGACAACGGCGGCAGCGGAGCAGCGGAAGCAGATCAAACAGTTAATGGGTGGCCATGAGCACCGGAGTAGATATGATCGTGGGGGTGGAAGTCGTCAAGGTGTGTACAAGTCAGAGTTACATGATCCCAGAATATGCAAGTCTTATTTAGTCGGGGACTGTCCGTATGACTTATTCGCGGGGACGAAGCAGAGTCTCGGGAGATGTCCTCAGATTCACATGACTAAACATAAGTTGAAGTATGAGCGAGAAGTGCGTGACGAAGGCAAGACGTATCCCGAGTTTGAGCGAGAGTATCTGATGGTGTTAACCAAATTTGTATCTGAGTGTGATAGACAGGTAGCCATCGCAATGAAGAAACTGGAACATACCCCGGAAGAAAGAGCGCGTATACAACAAGTCACTGAGGAGTTGGACAATGTGGATACAAAGATAGCCTTGATGGTTCAGGAGATCGATGTGTTGATACATGCGAACGAAACTACCAAAGCTCTAACACAGGCAGTGAACTTAGATAAACTCAAACAAGACAGGAAAGTTGTGGCTAAAAAGGTACGAAACATAACAGAAAATGTAGGTCAAAGTGCACAGCAAAAATTACAAGTTTGTGATGTTTGTGGAGCCTACTTATCGAGATTGGATACCGATAGACGTCTTGCAGACCATTTCTTAGGTAAAGTACACCTGGGATATGTACGAATGCGGGAACAATGCAATTACTACAAGCAGAAATTAAGCAGTTGAAAACAATTGGTGTTTGACCTAGTAGTTGATTCTTCAATATTAAAGTTTACATTCTAAAATCACATACTGTTTTATCCTTTATTTTTTTTCAATGAAGTCAATATTTTTTCTTTTTTTTTTTGTCCTGCTCATCACAAACAAAAAAAAATTTAAGAAGCAAAAAAAAAAAGTTGAAGGACAAAAAAAAAATAAAAAAATTGAAAGGAACAAACATAAAAAGAAACAGAAAGTTGACAGTGAGATAGAACAATATTTTAGAACACAAGAACTTAATTCTAATTACAATATAACAATAAGTGGAAAATATAAAGAAAAAAGAGAAGATTTGTCTTTTTTCGTTTTCTATTAAAAAAGTTGCTAGATATTTACTCCGTTCAATTTTTTGTTTAAATTAGAACTTCTCTATCATTTTGCGATACCTGAATATATTACAATTGCAAAAAAAAAACAGAACAGAACAAATATGAGCTCTACAGTGAAAAATGATAGGTTCTCCAATGTGAGTATTCTCTTTCAGAATCCCGAGAAGTCCTCATCTAACCAAGATCAGTCTTACTACAACCCGCAGTTTCACCCATCACCTGTGCAAGGAATCCAAACACAACTACCGTTGTCAGGGAATACTCATTCTGGTGTATTGAACGACACTGCTACCAATGTGGAAATGAAAACAGTGTCGTGGTATAACAACCCAAAGAAGAGATCTAACAGACACGGTCTTTTGGGTAAAAGATCGACTTTAGTAAGGAACAACAATAATGATAAAAACGATGAAAATACTAGTTCAACCAAGAGCGGTTCCGCTGCTGGCTTCAACCTTACTGGTTTCAATGGTTCAAATGATAAGTCAACATTCAAAAACCAAAATCAAAGTAAATCAGACATGAACTTAGAACAGACAAACCTATTACAGTATGGCATAATCGATGAACCACCCACAGTGTCTCTATATGATTGGCAGAAAGAGGATGAATTTGGGAAAGTACTACCTCTAAAATCGTCTTCAATTTCTGCTAAAAATGAAAATGGGAACGTCAATTCAGGCATTCTTGGGTCGAAAACAGCTAGTAATTTTCCAAATGTTTTCGACAAGAGCTCTACCAGGGGTTTCAATCCAACTGGATCTCAAATATTAAATAATCATACAAACACGTCAAATTCTGATACATCTATTTTAAACGAGAGTGCAGTGATAGTTTTTGGTTATCCAGAATCAATCTCAAACTTGGTAATTACACATTTTTCTCATTTTGGTAATATTCTAGAAGATTTTGAGATTTTAAGAAGTCCCACTGGTATCAATCACAGTACGTTCAGGATACATGGAAATGGTAAAACTGGTACTATAGATAATCAAAACAAGAAACTACCAATATTCACTGGTGATGGTTGGGTAAAGGTAACTTATGATACGCCCGCATCTGCACTCAGAGCTATGAAGGAAAGTGGTACCGTGTATTGTGGACATTTGATAGGTTGTATTCCTTACAGTCGAAGTGCTATCGAACAATTAGCATCAATCAAGATGGAGAAGTCCGAGGATATTGGGTCAATCGACTTTGGTCTGTTTGATAACCAAACCAGGAGGGATACAAACAGCAATGGAGGTGGAAACAACAATACCAACGCATTGAGTTCGGTAGATCACATTGGCTCCTCTACAGATAAACTTATTGATGGGGGCTCTCGTTATTTCGAGAAATCGCAAGTCAATAACTCATCTAAACTCTTTGATCATTCTGCAATGGCACACTCTAGACACAAACTACCAATAAAGGATGGTAAGACACTTTTCTTGCATAATTCCGATCCAAATAGACACACATTTCTGCAGAATATCGAGAATAAGTTAAAGGATCAAGAGAAGAAGAACAAGGAAGAAATTACGTTCACCCATAAATTGAACAACTGGTTATTTGGCTGGGATAACTTGTAATAAGAAACAAATAACTGAACAAATAATAAAAATAATACAAATAATGACATTCCTTTTTTTATTCTTTTTTTTTTTTATTTTTTTTTTGGTACTAATGAGTATTCAGCATATCATATAACACAAATTATATTATATATCAAATTATATAAATAAAAACTCATATATTACAAAATGTACATGCATTTACAAGATTTTCTTTACTTTCTATCAATTCAAATTACATTTTTATTTATGTATGAAAGAATATTACCTTCTCTGCTTCCGAAGAGGAGTGGCAGGAAAGAACTTGGGTTTATCATCACTGTCATTGTCAGAGAGAAAATGGCTATCCTCTGCAGACTCATTATCATAAAAATCATTACTTATTGGTTTTGCTTTAGCAACAGCCTCTTTCGAATTTTGGTGCGTGTTCAGTATCCTATCTTTCAAAGTGATCATAGAAGGTTCTTCTTCTTGTTTATGACGATTATTGAACGGTAACCGATATATTTTGTTTGATGAGGCCCTTTTTGTGACAAATCGATTAGTGATATTATCAAAAGTACTATTTTTCTTGTTGAATTTCTCTACAACGAGGTCACCGTTAATTCTATGTCTCTTGAATAATTTGTTAGGTTCCGATGGGAAGAATTTTACAAACCCACCATTGTCTAGGTCGATGGTGTCCAGCATCACATCCTGATAGAGTTTACTTTCACGAGGTTTCACGTATCTCTCCTCGTACACCTTCATATGCTCTTTTGTCAACAGCATATCGTCTTCGATACGGGTCTCGTACCGTTCCATAATAACCATATGCAGTATAAGTTGGTGTATTACAACGGGAATCACCGAGAGAAAGGACACGGATGTGAATTTAAGGAAATACAGCACTGTGGGGGAGAAGGACACCACGAACCCGAGCAATGCTCTGGACGGTACCCATTTATGCATTTCGTAGTAGCTGGTATCCACGATTTCGTCCTGATCATCACCGAAATCATCGCTAGGCTGCTTAGTGAATATATTGTATATGGCGTATAGTATCTCCCTCACTGATGAATTGTTATTCAGTCCGGTAGAGGACTCAGACCTAACGTCTATCCTCCTTATGTTTGCCGATGATGATCCATGCTCCAGGTTTTTCAGATAGAACAGTGTGTAGTTCTTGAAATTCCCGTAAAGAAGTCTGTATAACATCAACATGCTCAACACCATCAACCCACCACAACTGTAATTGATCAACTGATTGAATCTTAGAGAGGCAGTGTTGTTGTTGTAACCCTCATCATTCCCGTTCCAATCCCGAAACAAAACGTCCCGATAACCCATCATCACATCATCCTGCCGAAGCCACGACGACTTACTAAGATCAAACGCATCACTCTCCATAGAAACCCCACCAACACCAGCCAGCAGAGTATCCTGAACAAGCCTCATCGCAAAGAACCCGCCAGTAAACACATGTCCCATGATTTGCACAACCTTAAACCTCCCTTCCCACTCAAAACCGGCCACCAAATCGTGCACCACAAGCCCAACATCAGCCAGCATTTCCCTAGACACCGTATTGATTGTGATTGAGTGTGTAGATTGTATAAGATTGTATAAGATTGTATAAGATTGTAACTGATTTTATCAATGTTTTTAATGATTTGGTAACTTTGACACTTTTTGAGCAAACTCTGCCCCTCTCCCCAGAAAAAAAAATCTCGGAGGGAAATGAAAGGGGGGGGGAGATGAGAAAGACAGAGAAACGAGGAGTTCACTAAGAAAGATTGTAAATAAAACTCTAGGAAACATCCATCGAGTATAGAAACGGGATGCTTGGACGGAAACGAGAAGTTACAGAGCGTGTTATTAGAGAAGAAGAAGGAAGCGGAGACGAAGACTACGATAGTACAATGAGTAAAGAAGATAGTGCGGTGGAGCCGCTGATGAAGGAGTTGGAGACGGATACCACGGAGGCTCGGAGTGAGGTTTTGCATTCCATCACGAAGTTGTTGGAGGATATGTGTCTGAAGGAAGATGTGGCGAGTGTTGGTGAGTTGGAGTTGAAGTTGGAGTTGAACCGTGATTTCCACAAGGTTTACCTGGACATGGCGTTCAGTTCTGGGTTACCGCCGCAGATGGCCGCGTTAGATGCCTCTCAGCCGTGGATGCTGTACTGGATTGCCAATTCGTTGCGTGTGTTGGACCCCGAGTGGCTGTCTGAGGAGAACAAGAGGTTGATAGTTGACAAGCTGTTCCATATATCCCCTGAACACGGGCCGTTTGGTGGGGGTGTTGGGCAGTACCCTCACTTGGCCGGTACTTATGCGGCGATCAATGCGTTGTCTCTGTGCGACAATGTGGACAATTGCTGGGATAAGATCAACAGGGAGGCGATTTACAAGTGGCTGCTGTCATTGAAGCAACCGGATGGCGGGTTCAAGACCTGTTTGGAAGTAGGGGAGGTCGATACTCGTGGTGTTTACTGTGCGTTGTCCGTGGCGTCTATGCTCGATATAATGACTGATGAGCTATGCGAGGGTGTTGTTGAGTATCTGGTGGCGTGCCAGAACTACGAGGGTGGGTTTGGAAGCGGTCCGTTCTGCGATGAGGCACACGGAGGCTATACCTTCTGCGCCGTGGGAAGTTTGGCTATCCTAGAGGCGCTAGACAAGATAAACGACGAGAAATTGATGGAATGGTGTAGTGCTCGTCAGTACAATGAGGAGCTAGGTCTCTGTGGTAGAAGCAACAAGCTTGTCGATGGGTGTTACAGTTTCTGGGTTGGAGCCACTGCTGCCATCCTAGAGTCTCACAATTACGGCGAGTGTATCGACAAGCATGCGTTGAGAAATTACATTCTGGCTTGTTGCCAAGCGCAAGACCACCCTGGTTTGAGAGACAAACCTGGTAAACATTCGGATTTCTACCACACAAACTATGTCTTGCTGGGTCTAGCCATCTCAGAGTCACAATACTTTATGGAAGGTAGTGCAAACGGCACCGAACTAATAGATTCGAAGCTGTCTAACAAGCATATGAATTCATCCTTATCAAAGATCAACCCAGTATATGGTTTACCTGAAAACAGTTTCAAAGACTTCATTAAATTTTTCCAGTCAAAGAATGCGTAAAGTCAAGGATAAATACCCTTTCCAGTCCATCACCAAGGAACTAATACCAACGTCAAGACAAATGAAAACAATAACAATAACAAAAAAAAAAAAAAATAAAACAAAAAACAACAACGTTCACAAACATTTTAATGAATTGATGCCAGTATAGTCATAATTATAATTTTTTTTTCTTATTTTAAAAACTTCTACCTTCTTAATCTCTACGTTTATTTTTTTTTTAATTCCTGCTATGAGATCATTTGTGACAACAATATTGATGATAATAGCAATTTAGTTCTTTTTCTTTTATCCAAGGATCATGACATTTTTTGCAAATACTTTTTACTACTAATGATAATAGCTAGATATAATTAAAGTAATAACTACCATTTCAAAAAAAAAAAAGCAGGTACATATTAATGGTTTTTTTTAACTTATTTATTCTCCAACCTACTTGTAGTATTATTCTATATTGATAATATAATAGATATAGCATTGAATATTAAAACTATGTTAAATATCAGTTTATGGCATACTTCCTGTTAAATATTGTCATTTTGGCAGAACCCTAAAAGCAGGAAAAAAAGTTGAAATTAAGGCAAAATTGAGTATATAAAGGAAAACGTAGCGATGATCACAGTCATCATTACACTGTTTTTTGAAGGAACCCAGCATATGTCTAACTAATAAGAACACCAAAATATGACGAATGAGAATGGCAATGATGAGTACCGTCATATGCCGGGATATTTCCCAGGTTTTACAGACAACAGAGAAGAGGTCCCTGATCAGGAAAATGAAGGGAACAATGAAGGTGATACCGGCTCAGGGTATGTGACGGGGCAGAAATTTCTGGGATATGTCTTCCAATTTCCGCTGTTTGTACTGTTCTGTGGTCTGACAATACTATTTGAGGTGATACGGTTGTTGAAACCACTAAGGAAACTGACTACATTTTATGATAAGAAGAACCATGGGGTTAGTCACCAGGATTCTATTACGAGGCTTATAGAGAATTTGGAGAAGGATGCACAGAGTTTGGCTTTGGGTGCCAATGGGGAGAATTCTACTAATACATACAGCTTTGGATCGCTATACAATCTTGAGTCAGCAACATTATCGAAGGATATATTACAGAGGAGTTACACTGAGCTGCTAGATAAATGTGCAGAGCAGATTAAGTTTGGGATGATATATTTGCATGACCCATTAATGGATGACAGTATGAACTACGTTACCAAGATACTGTGTTCTGAAGAGTTCATCAAGCTCCTGAAAAAGTATCAAATCGTTTTATGGTTTGGAGATATCACCAACACAGAAGGTATGCAGGTCAGTAATTCCTTGAAAGTGAGATCATTTCCGTTTCTTGGAATATTGACTATTAAGGCTGATAAAAAGATTGAACTCTATGGTAAGTACGAAGGAGTTGTTGAGGAATTTACACCCAACACCCTGGAGACCATATTGAAAAAGGAGTATCCAGCTTTATTACAATTGAGGCAACAAAAGCAGAACATCGAAGTGGAGAGAATAATCAGAGAGCAGCAGGATGCAAGGTTCAACGAGTCATTGAGAAGGGATCAAGAGAGAAGTCGTCAAGAAGAAGAGGCAGTTAATAGAGAGAGGCAAGAAGAAGAGCAACAGGCACTAAGAAAACAATGGTTGCTATGGAGGAAAAAACACTTACAGGTTGAAGCACCTGTTGGGCATGACAGTAGTAAAATTGCAGTGCGGCTTCCGGACGGAAATAGAATTGTTCGTAAATTTGATGCAACGCTACCTATTGAAGAAATATATGCGTTTGTGGAATTGTATAATGAAAATCTACTGTCGTCTGAGGATGAATACTTCCAAAACGACCCACCAGCCAATTACGAACATCTATATAAGTTTAAACTCGTGGTTCCTGTTCCTAGAAAAGAACTCGATCAGAGTAAGATTATATCCGAAGAATCTGCCATCTACCCAACTGGTAATATAGTTATTGAAAACATTGAAGAGTAATTCCTATATAAAGATTATTTGTTCTTTCTAAAAACGATAACAAATATATAAAGTCACAAATATTCTTACTACACTGCTATTTTGACAAATGTTCCTTTATGATGCATTCACTAGGATATTCATATTTATTATATGAGTCTTGACTAGACGAAGAAACATAATTTCGTTATTTTTTTTTTTTATAATTATTATACAATTTTTATCACATAAAAACTCATGATGTAGATTGGAGTATGAATCTAGCTCTATGTTTTAACGTATCAGTTAGGTCGGACATTTTTGTTTCTAATTCATATAGGTTATGAAGAAAGTCAATTCTTCTTGGAAGATGAGGCACTCTTCTTCTTCTTCTTCTTTTTGATCAAACCATCCATTCCACTTTTCACTACAGAACTATATTCTTGCCAAAACTTATCCAATTCCTCAACTTCAACAATTGTAGAGTATTTCGTCTTTTTAGCATTGGAACCACACCATATCCTTAAAACAACTGGGTACGCTTTCTCGGAACTATCTTTACTATCGAGTGTTCTCGCCAGTTTTGAAATATCATATCTTGGGTGCTTGGTGGCGTCCTTCTCCAGGCTTCCGACAACAGGGTCCTCCTTCACGTATCTCTTCACTGTCAAATGCACCTTCACTTTTTTCTCATTGGCAGACTTGAATAATTCAGCGGCCTTGGTCAAAAATTCACTAGGTGAAACCACTGCCTTCGAGGCCATATTGGTTAGAGTATATTTAATAGATCTTGTGTTCCTTATACACCGAATTGAATAAATGAGAGGACCATTTACTGACTCAAATTGATGTACCAATATATATTTCAAGTTATTTCATTTTGGCTCTCTGTGCGTTTTTCCGCATTTTGCAAAATAAATATCGTTGCAAATGATACCTGAATGATATTGTATGATATTATATGTTATTATATTATATTATATTATATTGCCATTTTATATTCATATGATGCCCATGTTTACATCATATTTGATTTTGGATGGCGTGGTGGTATCTGATCATAAAACAGAGATATTTTTATTAGGTAAAAGGGAATACAATTACAAATTAGTATATCGATAAGAGTAACATCTTTGCAGTAACTACTTAGTTAAGTTTTGTAGTATTTATATAGTGGAGGTTTAAATGTAAATAAAAGAGAGTCCAATAAAGACAACATTGCGTCGTGTTTTCCACCCCTTCTTTCTTATCATGTCTTTTGATTTTGCGTTTTAATATGACAATTGAAAAATAGTAATAAAAGTAAAAATGTCATTCATTGAATGTCTTTAAATGATACATACAAAAAACCGATCTCTTCCATTAGTATTAAGTAAAAAGAAAAAGATAAACGATTTTAATTTGAGAATAGAGTGAAAAATAAGGAAAACATAAAGTACTGAGAACATAATGAGCACACTTAATGCCTTTCAACCTTCTTAACCTTTAGTTTATCCTCAGCAAGCATCTTTTCTGCCACTGCAGGGTCTAATTCATTACCGTCAGCATCAACATATCTCTTCACGACCTTTTTTTCTTCAGGGACGTCAGGTATGTTAAGCAGTTTACGTGGTTCCATAACTTCGAGATCATTACCGACACCGATGTTCTCAAGAGGAATGGCGTTGGTTTTATTATAATCGTCAAGGTCAATGTTCCTGTACCCTTCGTAGGTTTCTGGGTAAAGTTGGCAATCGAACTTCCAGCCATCGAATAATTTGGCAGATCTACATTGAGGGGTAGTCCACTCAAGACCGTAGGTCAATACACTGTATCTTTGGAAAAATGCAGCTGAGGCAACCAAGAAGAAAGTAGCAAAAGCCAAACCAGTTCTCTTGTTCTTAAACAAGAAGCTGTAAATAGCCTCAAATACGTGACCAACAATGAGCAAACCGAAGTAGTAGGCTGGCAAAAATTGGTAAACGTAGTGTCTATCAGTAGTCAAAACATATGGAACAAAAGAGATGGCATAACCAATACCAAATTCAATAACTTGGATATGGAAGTTCAAATAATGACTGTTAGAAGGTAGAGTACCACCTAGTTGCCAGAAGACCATTTGCAAGCCGAACAAAGCAACGAACAAGACAATGAAGGCGGAAACAGACCACCACATAACACCATTACCCAAGAAGAAAATTTGTCTCTTGAAACCGTTCCAGAATGGAATACCCTTGTCCATCAATGGCCAGACCTTTGGGAAGTTCTTGAAGACACCCTTGTCAGTTTCACCCTTGGATTTTTCAATCATGGCAGAGTGAATGGCGGCTAACTTAGTCTTCATAGGAACTGGCTTAAAGTTGGTAATGTTTTTACCAGGACTATGCCAGTGATCAACAGTTTGTTCGAAATTCCAAACAGTTAGTTCGTATTTACCTTGGTGAGCACAGTCAACTTCAAAGTTGTCTCTGTAACCTTCGTTTCTCATACGGACATTATGACTGAACAAGTAACAACCAGACATAGCATGTCTCAACCTGAATTTGGTTTGAACAGCATGTACGTACTCTTGGGCTTCACCTTCTTCGGAGAGATCCTTTTGAATTTCAATGATGAAGTCATCGTTACCATCACCAGCGAAACCAGTGAAACCGTAACAGGAAACTTCCTTTTGCCAGTCAACGTGGGAAGAGACTGGACCTGGGTGGTCATGAGAGTGCAATCTACATTGGTAGTCGAGAGACCAGAACTTAACCTTATCACCGTTCTTCAAGACGGTGTAGTTGGCAGGACTCTGACCTGGATGGTCAAACAAGTCTAGCAACCAAAGAGCACCATGGTTAGATCTTTTGACCAAATCAACTTGACGTTGCTTGGAACCAGTGTCATAATTGGTTTCAGTGGCCTCAACATAACCACCGTTCATACCATAGTTGTTCAAGTAGACAACAGATCCAATAGCAACATCTCTGACCATATCGTGGTGTTCAGTGTTGTTAACAAGGCCATATCTGAAATCTGGGGTCATCATAATACTATCTGGGCCATCCATGTAACGTTGGTTGATGTGCCAGGTAAAAATGGAACCGTAAATAACAGATGGAACTATAGCAATGGCCATAGCATTCAAAATTGCAACCTTGACAATCTTTGAGATTGGCATTGACATGTCACCAGTCATCAACCAGATTCTCCATAGCGCAACGACAAGGATCCAAGCCAAAATGAACAGACCGGCCCACTTGGTGGTGATTGCCAAACCTGCCAATGCAACAGCGTGGACAAACGTGAATACATATCTGCCGCTACCGACCTTGGTAATCTCGGTCTTCTTAGTGAAGTAGATGGCAGCGGTAACAAAGAACAAAAATGGGGAGTCCAAGTGAACAAAACGGGAGCTTAGAACAAAAGTGCTCTCAATGGCAAGAGCCAAACCCATAACACCAGAAACAGGTGTAGAGACACCTGATATACGCAGAGTCATGTAGAAAAACAACACTACACAAGTACCCATGGACGCAGCCAGGATTCTCATTGGCATGTAGTGAGAAGAAAGGGCGTACTCAGTTCCGACAGCACCAAACTCGGTCAATGAATTGATACCAGAAAATTTGGATACAAAGTAGTACATTAGCTTACCTAATGGTGGATAAACATCTATGGAAAACGTATTAGTAACATAGTTCTTCACTTCGTTCAAAACGGTGCTTTCATCATACACCACGGCCTTAGGAAAGGATAGTCTATAGAATCTGGCTGCGGCGGCACAGACAAAAACCAGCGCCATGCAAAACATATCCTTAGAATTGAGCATGTTCCGACCTTTCAATACCTCCGGGGTAAGATCGGCAGCAATATACTTCCTCACTGGGCCAGCCTTCAAATCTAACTGTGGAGTAAGCTCTATCGTGGTCTCTTTACTCTCAGTGACCTGAGACTTCTTATTATTATTTCTCTTCATGGTTTCCTGTATTGTATAATAATATTCTTTACAAGAGTTTCGATTTCAACCAGCAATTCCAAAAGCCCTTCTTTTTTTTTTTTCTTTTTTCAAATCCGTTTCTTTCTATCTCTTCTTGTTCTCTCTATCTTATATATCTCTCTTTCTCTCTCTTGCTATCTCCTTCGCAATTGCAACGCTCTTACTTTAAACAAAGACAGCAATCCAATTGTTTAAAAAAAATAAAAACAAGAGTTGTAAATATTAAATAAAATTATAAACCCTCTATAAGTATTTGCAAATTGGTTGTCAAAAACAGCAAATCCTTTATTTTTTTTTCAATTTCTTGACAACTTTGACAGCTCAAGGTCTTTTTGCAATGCAGGGAAAAAAAAAAAGAAGGCTTGTACAGCGATTTCTCTGTGAGATCGAGCAAGTTGTCCCAGCGATTTTCTTTTTTTTTTTTTTCGCAAAAAATTATTTTTTTTTTTTTTTGAGTATTGCGTGTCCTTTCGTTATTGGTGATACATCACATGTCATTAATCACATGTGCTATACAAATATATATA
>JAJLXT010000008.1:111805-166043 GCA_030571395.1 Nakaseomyces sp. UFMG-CM-Y6046 | reverse complement strand
CGTTCTGGTCGACGAACTTCTTGTGTTCTGGGTGGTCCAGAAGGTTGTCTACTTCCTCGCCTTGGACTTCGGAACGGGCCTTCTTTGCTGAAGGTGCTTCGCCGGCCTCAGGGTTCTCAAGAGTGTCCTTGACGTGACCTGGGTCCTGTGGCTGTTCCTTCTCGGCGCCTTCTTCTTCTTCTGGCACGACAGACTCGGTACTTTGGTCCTTGTGGTTTGGCGTGTACGTGAAGTTGGCGTACTCGTTGATGTCTGAGAAGTAGGAGTCGCACCCGAAGTCCCAGGAGTCAACCCATTTCGAGGACTCACACTGGCTGATGGTCCAGTCGGTACCGTAGGCGATTGGGGTGTGTTGTTGGAAGTAGTACATGGATGCCGCAGTGAACAAAACTAGCAGACCGTAGGCGACTTGCTTCTTGTTCCTGAAGCAGAAGGTTAGAAGAACATCGAACAAGTGTGCTAGCGCAAGGATACCGAAGTAGTAAGCTGGCAGGTAGTGGTGGATAAACAATTGACGGCCCATCAAGAAGAATGGGAAGAAGTGTAGGGCAAAACCCAATAGGTAGTGGATGACCTGGACGTGGAAGTTGACGACGTGCTTGTCTTGCAGGATTGGCTTGCCGACCAAGAAGGCACCAGCCTCAAAGGCGAAGATGGCACAGTATATCAAGACAAAAGCAGAGACAGACCACCAGACGACAGCGTTACCCAATAGATAAACCTTTCTGTGGTGCTCACCCCAGTAACCAATACCACGCTTCATCAAAGGCCATTCGTATGGCTGGGACTCGTAGTAGTGAGAGCCAGTTAGACCCTTGTTGATGGTCCACATCTTCTGGTTGTACTCCTTCAACTTGCCTAGGAAACCCATTGGCTCGTAGGAGACCAGTTCCTTGCTCTCCTCAGGGACGGACTCGTGCTGGTTTTCCTCGATGAACCAGATCAAAAGGTCCGGTCTACCGGAGGTGGCACAAGTGACTTCCTGTTGCTCGAAACCCCACTTTGGCAGCTTGACGTTGTGAGAGAACAAGTAGCAGCCACTGGCGTGTCTCAACTTGAACTTGGTGTCGATGGCCCTCACTTCCTGCTGGGCGATACCAGGCTTGGACAGCTCCTGGTCGATCTCGATGTACCAGTTGTCGTTGATGTCACCCATAAAGCCGGCGTAACCGTAACCGGAGACCTCCTTTTGCCAGTCGGCATTCTCAGATACAGGAGGCTTGTGGTCGTGGGAGTGCAGTCTGACTTTACTTGCGACGTGTAGCAAGCTGATCTCGGCACCGTTGCGCAGACCGGCGAAATACTTAGGGACAGTACCCTTGTGTCTGGCGTCCTCGACAACCCATTGGTTGTTGGAGTCCAAGAATGGGTACAGTGTGATCTGCTGTTGTTCGGAACCCTTTGGATAACTGTGGGTGTGGGAGTGCAAGTAACCACCGTCAGTGGAGTAATGTCTTAAGGTGACGAGAGAACCTGGTGCCACAATGGACAAGGTGTCCTGTGGGATCATGTTGTCGTTTAAGGTCGCTCTGAACTCTGAACTGAAGAAACTGGAGCCACTGGCGTCGTTAACAAGCACTTGGAAGTGAACGTAGAAGAACAGCACGTACAGGGCGGCGGGGACACCCATCAGCAGGATAAGCTTTGCGATTGCGGCCTTGAAGATGGTGGCTGGGGACTTGTTCAAGTCACCGATCATGAACCACAGTCTCCAGACGCAGAGTAGACCGACCCATGCGAACGTGAACAGACCGACCCACTTGGAAGACAGCGCTAGCCCCAAGGCGACACCCGTGGCCAGGAGCGACTTCAGGGCTCTGAAAGAGTTAGTTGGGTACAGTTCGAACTTCTTGAAGGAGTAAACCGTGGCGGCGATGAAACAAATCAAGGGAGCGTCCAGCAGGATGTAACGGGATATGGTGACGAATGAGTGTTCTACAGCGAAGATCAAGGCGAACACGTACGCGACCTGTGTTCTCACACCAGAGGCTCTCAGAGTCAGGTACAACATCAACACGGTGAAGATACCCAGACACGCGGAGAACAGTCTCATCGTGTAGTAAGGCACTTCTGGGGTGTACTCTTCACCTATCGGTGAGAACGCGAAGTTCCCGTTGTAACCTGCCAACGAGGCCACTCCGGCAAACAACATCTTGGCCAATGGCGGGTGTACGTCCATGAAGAACGTCCCCTTAATATATTTTGAGGCGAACCCACCGAAATGCACTTCATCGAAGACCACACTGCTAGGCCACGACAATTTGTAGAGCCTTACCACTGCGGTGAACACCAACAGCAACACTACCATCAACTTCTCCCTAGCACTGCGCACCGTACGCCTACTTATCAGATCATCATCACCTTCAAAGGACACATACGACCTCAAGGGACCTCTATTCACCTTCAAATCTGGAACCGTCTCTTCCAAGACGTCCACGGACACGGACACCTTTCCGTCCTTCATTTAAGATAAAATAAAAATTATTTGTTGTTGTGTTTTACAGATGTAATTGAATACAATACAATTGATATACAATATACAATATACAATACAACATCCCCCTTCAATACAAATATATATACAATATATAATAAAAAACCCATTTCGTGTGTGTTGGATGCATTACAGAGATAGAGAGAGAGAGAGAGAGAAACGAGAGAGAAGACAGGTACTCTAAAACGACACAACCAGTGGAACAGCACACACAGAACACAGTCGATCCCACAGAACAGCACACGGAACACCACTGAACAGCACTGAACACACACAGAACACACACAGAGAGAAAAAAAAGAAAAAAAATTTTTCCGTCTCTCTCTCTCTTAACGAAAACATTACATCCCGTGAAGAACGAGAAACCCATGTCATCACGTTACAGTGGTGTACAACATGATACACCATGTGACACACACCGTAACACTGTACAATATACAATATCCACATCACACTACACTAAACACATGTAATATACGTATATAACAATACAGTATTTGCCACCAAAAAAAAAGGAAGGAAGAATTTGTGCGGTAGTGTGTCTCTGGGAGAGAGAGAGGGTAAGTAAAGTAGTATGTGTGTGTGTGTGTGTGTGAAGGGTTTGGTTCTCTTTAAAGGAAGCAGGGGAGAGAGTGCGAGAGAGAGGTTCTTCAGATGTATTATATATTGATGTATTGTGTTTATATATTTGATATAAGAAAGGTTATCTTTTACTAAAGTATAACAAGATTAGATAGATAAATTACAATATGGTTTCGTTGGAGAGAGCGAAGGAATTGGTTGCTGAGAAGCAGTATGGGGAGGCAGAGAAGGTGTTGTTGGGTGTGTTGAACCAGGAGGATGGTGTCAAGGGTAAGCTGGATGATAAGAGCAGAGATGAGCGTGAGAAAGCCATATTGTTGTTGGGTGATGTGTATGTTGCCATGGGTGAACGTGAGAAGATGAGGGAGTTTATTCCAAGGTCCACAGAGTATATGATGCAGTTCGCCAAGTCTAAGACCGCCAAGGTGCTCAAGACCCTGATTGAGAAGTTTAGTGGTGTTCCTGACTCGTTGGATGACCAGATTCACGTGTGTAAACAGAGTATTGAGTTCGCTAAGCGTGAGAAGAGGGTGTTCTTGAAACACAGTCTGGAGATCAAATTGGCTAACTTGCACTACGAGAAAAGGGAGTACAAGGACTCCCTGGAGCTGATCAATAACTTGCTCAGAGAGTTCAAGAAGCTGGATGACAAGCCGTCGCTCGTGGACGTGCACTTGCTAGAGAGTAAAGTGTACCACAAGTTGCGGAACCTGGCCAAGTCTAAGGCCGCGCTCACGGCCTCCAGGACCGCTGCAAACTCCATCTACTGTCCTACCGTGACAGTGGCGGAGCTGGACCTGATGAGCGGGATACTGCATTGCGAGGACAAGGACTACAAGACCGCGTACTCGTACTTCTTCGAGAGTTTCGAGAGCTACCACAACCTGACCACCAAGAACTCCTACGAGAAGGCTTGCCAGGTGTTGAAGTACATGCTCTTGTCCAAGATCATGCTGAACTTGATCGACGAAGTGAAGTCCATCCTGAACGCCAAATACACAAAGGAAACCTACCAATCCCGTGGTATCGACGCCATGCGCGCAGTCGCAGAGGCCTACAACAACAGATCTCTACAGGAGTTCAACGTGGCCCTGAAGCAGTACAAGACCGAGCTGATGTCCGATGAGCTGACAAGATCCCACTTTAACGCCCTATACGACACCCTGCTGGAGTCCAACTTGTGCAAGATCATAGAACCCTTCGAGTGTGTTGAAATCTCGCATATCTCGAAGATGATCGGCCTCGATGCCCAGCACGTCGAGGGCAAGCTGTCACAGATGATCCTGGACAAGATATTCTACGGGGTGCTAGACCAAGGGAACGGATGGCTGTACATATACGAGACCCCACACCAGGATGCCACTTACGACTCCGCACTGGAACTTGTCGGCCAATTGAACAAGGTTGTCGACCAACTGTTCGATAAAGCCAGTGTGTTATACTAAGATGACTATATAAAATAAATACAAAATTTTATTTTTCTTTCTGTAAACAAAGCATCATATCCCTATCAACAGAGCTGAGTTCATCAGATTGCATTATACCCTTTTAATTTTTTTTATATGCAAAAGTGGATAGAAAAAAAAAAATTAAGGATGCTCATCTCGAATAAATAAATGTATAATAGAAAGTTTAACAACACAACGTATACAAAATAAATTAAATATGTCCAATTTTGGCAGACGTACGTGGGATCGAGATGAATACAACGGCTCCACTGAGAAGTCACACCTGGAAGAACTTCGAGAGAAGCTCAACGATGCCCAAATACAACAATTAAAGGACCGATATACCGACTACGATGGGCTCCTGAAGAAGTCAATGAGCGGTCTGAACAAGCGGGTGCTAGTGGCAAACATCACTTCTTTTAAGAAGGGCCACCAGTTTGGTTTTTATTGCGATCTGTGCGACCTGACTTTCAAGGATACACTACAATACATCGACCATCTGAACCACAAGACACATGAGTTGAAATTCGAGGCGTTCTTTGGAGAGCCGCTGGTGATTGAGACACGGGACAACGACGATATCCCAATTGAAGAGTTCAGGAAACAGTATGTAGCGCAGATCAATGCGTTTGTTAAGGCACATAAAATATCGTCGATAGGTGAAACCAATGTACGAAAGAAAAGGAAACCAATTACGAACGGCCAATCCAGTAGTAAAAATAAAGATGACACTTCTAATGATATGAGCAAGATGATGGGGTTCTCATCTTTTGGTATGAAGAAATGACTGGTAAACTATCCATAGTATTCACATAGAAATAAAAAAAAAAGGTTTATAGATGTTTTATATATAAATGATTTTTCGTAACGACATTCTTTTATTTGTAGCTTTTTCAGAACTCTACGATTGGCCCAGAACCGATACTTCTCCATGTAGTCATGTCGATGTTCCAGTTTCTCCATTTCTGCAGCATTACTCTATCCACGTTCTGGTTTTGAACAATTCCATAGGTATTGACCTTCGCATTTTGGACAGGCATGGATGACGTTGGTGTAATCGATGAGTTGGAGTTGAATTTGGCGAATTGCAAAGATGGAGAAGCGGCTGGTGGAGGGGCAGCAGATTTGCTTACCTGTGAGGCTTCGTTCAGTTTGACCTGGGTCTGCAACAGTTCGTTTTTCACTTCTTGCAAGTCTCTCTGTGTCAATTCAAACATCTCTTTCAGTTTCTCGTTTTCCTCTTGCATCTCTTCGATCGTGGTCTCGTGGTCTATATTGGAGAACTTCAATTGCTTGTTTTCCGCGGTGAGTCTCTCCACTTCAGCCCTCAACTTCTCAATCTCATCAGCTTCCTTCTCCTTATTTATCGTAGAGATGAAATCTCCACCATCGTGATCAAACATATCATCCAGATCATCTTTCTTCTCCAAACGGGACTCTGCCTCCTTGATCAAATCATCCACGTCATCATGTTCATTTGCTGCGGTCTCAGCTTTCTTAGACTCTACAGGATCAGCCTTCGCTTCTTCTTTCACAGTTTCCTTCTCCTGTTCTTCTTGTACTACTTCATCATCCTCTTTTACAATATCTTCCTCAGCCTCTACCTCGGCATCCTTTTGTTCTTCTTGTTCCTTGACAACTTCCTCCACACCTACATCTTCTTCTCCAGCTTCTCCAACTGGTTCTGGTGTAGTCTCCTCCTCCGGCTTAGCCTCAGGTGTCTCTGCAGCCTCTGACACATCCTCACCTTCCTTCTTCTTGTTCTTCTTGTTCTTCTTCTTGTTCTTCTTCTGCTTCAACTCCTCAACCCGCTTCCTGGCCTCCTCCAATTTAGCTTTCTTCTCCTCGTCCATTATCAAAAAAAAATCCTGTCTTATTGAATTGAAGTTATACAATTGATAATAGTAATTGCAACAATACAAACACAACACAATGAATGTAATATAGTTTTTGTGCAAATACAAAAGATTCAACCAAAATCCTTAATTTTTTTAATTTTTTTTTTTCTTCAGCGTCGGTGTTGGCAATTTCCAAAATTTTTTTTATTTTTGTTCAACTTATATAACAACGTATTGTATTTGTACTTGAATTGTATTGTATTATATCGTACTATTTCTACAGCCTGCAAAGAGTAACTCTAATTCTATTTGCATTATGGATTTGACTGTTGAGGCTAACTTGCAATCTCTGATTCAATCGACCACTCACAGGTGGATCTTTGTCGGTGGTAAAGGTGGTGTTGGTAAGACCACATCCTCTTGTTCCATTGCCATCCAGATGGCTCTGGCGCAGCCAAACAAGCAGTTTCTGCTGATCTCTACGGACCCTGCGCATAACCTGAGTGATGCGTTCGGTGAGAAGTTTGATAAGGATGCCAGGAAGGTTACTGGGATGGATAACTTGTCCTGTATGGAGATTGACCCTTCCGCTGCTTTAAAGGATATGAACGATATGGCTGTGTCAAAGGCCGGTGAGAACGGTAGTGGTAATGGCGACGACGATGGGTTAGGTGGTCTGTTGCAAGGTGGTGCGTTGGCTGACCTGACGGGTTCTATCCCAGGTATCGACGAGGCGCTTTCGTTTATGGAGGTCATGAAGCACATCAAGAAGCAAGAGCAAGGCGATGGCGAGAGTTTTGACACTGTCATCTTTGACACTGCGCCAACTGGTCACACTCTAAGATTCCTACAGTTGCCTACCACGCTGTCTAAGCTGCTGGACAAGTTCAGCGAGATTACCGGTAAGCTAGGCCCCATGTTGAACTCCATGATGGGTGCCGGTAACGTCGATGTCACCGGTAAGCTTAACGAGTTGAAGGCCAACGTCGAGACCATCAGGGAGCAATTCACAGACCCTGACTTGACCACATTTGTCTGTGTCTGCATAAGTGAGTTCTTGTCCCTGTACGAGACCGAGAGACTGATCCAGGAATTGATCTCCTACGACATGGACGTCAACAGCATCATTGTGAACCAGCTGTTGTTTGCCGAGTACGACCAGGAACACAACTGTAAGAGGTGCCAGTCCAGATGGAAGATGCAGAAGAAATACCTCGACCAGATTGACGAGCTGTACGAGGACTTCCACGTCGTCAAGATGCCACTGTGCGCAGGCGAAATCCGTGGCCTGAACAACCTGAAGAAGTTCAGCCAGTTCTTGTTCAAGGAATACGACCCAGTCCAGAACGGCCAAGTCATCTACGAACTAGAAGAGAAGAACTGATAAAGAAAAGAAGAATGTATCTATATATATTTGATAAATATATATAGATGTTATTACCTAGTATAATAAAACTTCAAAAAAGAAACAGATACATCATACGATAAACACAGAAATGAAATAATCAATATATTAATTAATTTAAACCCAAAAACGGCAATTGTGTAAATATTTACTATTTTTTAAAAAACAGACCGTATTACCCTTTGTTTACGCGTTTATGTAAACAAACACCTAAACAAATTTTTTATTTTTATTTTTTTTTTCAGCTTGTATCACTTGTTGAAATTAAATATATAACGATCAAAGGGGGGTGGGAAATCTTGATAATACTCTTTGATGTTAAGCTTCTCGACAACGGCCAAGTTCCACACAACATAATACAAGTTAACAAATAATAACTTATGAGTTTGACTGTGAAGAGGAATAATTCGTTGGAGCTGGACGATGCGAATAAGAGACAGCGAGATGTTACCGGAGACAGGGCGTACCAGGTGGTGGCGACGCTGGTTAGTTTGATCCCTGGGAAGGAACAGTCCTTTGAAGTTAAGGATAAGTCTGTGACCTCAGTTGGGCGGAGTAGGTCGTGTGATATTGTGTTGCAGGAGCCTGATATCTCTACTGTGCACTGTGAGATGTATATTGTGGATATGCAGCTGGATAGCTCTGAGAGGAAACTGATAAATATAATCGACAAGAGTCGAAACGGTACTTATATCAACGGGAATAAGTTAATGAAGAAAGATTATGTGTTGAAGAACGGAGATCGTGTGGTGTTTGGTAAGAGATGTTCGTTTCTGTTCAAATACGCTGCCTCTACCATGGAAACGTTGGGAGAGTCTGATGCAGATGTGTCGATGGATCAGAGCCAGCAGAATAGCAATAATAATCATAATGAAAACGGTGCAGAAGACACCAGTGCTGTGATAAGAGAAGGTGACTCTGTGTTTAAAAAACCACAATTTAGTTTTACCAGTAGTCAGTCGCAGGTGAGGAAACTAGCAAAGTTGAAACCAATATCGTTCTTTGATAAATACCTCCTGGGTAAAGATCTGGGGTCAGGACATTATGCCATTGTCAAGGAAGCTAAAAATAAGAAGACCGGGGACACTGTGGCAGTGAAGATATTTCATCCTCAACAGAACGATGACCAGAAGAAGAACAAACAGTTCAGAGAGGAAACTACCATCTTAATGAAAATACACCATCCAAATATTGTCAATCTACTGGATAGTTTTGTCGAACCTATAAGTAAAACCCAAATTCAAAAGTACCTAGTGTTAGAAAAGATCGATGACGGTGAACTATTTGATAGAATTGTGAAGAAGACCAGTTTGCCAGAAAGTGAATCGAAAGCCATATTCAAACAAATCCTGACTGGTTTGAAATACCTTCATAGTCAAAACATTATTCATAGAGACATCAAACCTGAAAATATCTTGTTGAACATCAAGAGAAGGAGCTCACCAGATGAGGCCCAGCTGGGCCCATGGGATCCAGATGAGATTGATATTCAGGTCAAAATCGCTGATTTTGGTTTGGCTAAATTTACTGGTGAAATGCAATTTACAAATACCTTATGTGGAACACCGTCATATGTTGCACCCGAAGTGTTAGTGAAGAGAGGATATTCATCCAAGGTTGATATGTGGAGTGCAGGTGTTATCCTATATGTCTGTCTTTGTGGGTTCCCACCATTCAGTGACCAGCTTGGCCCACCAACATTGAAGGAACAAATTCTACAGGCTAAGTTTGCATTCTACTCTCCTTACTGGGACAATATCAACGATGCTGCATTGCACCTGATTTCCAATCTGTTGGTTTTGGATCCTGAAAACAGATATGATGTCGATACAGCTTTAAACCATCCTTGGTTGGAGGATGTGTCTCAAATGCAAGTTTCTCATGAATTGAAAAGATTGCAAATTGAAGATAATAGAGTCCCAAAAACATATTCTGAATTATCAAGCCTCCAGTAAAATTTTTTGATCTTAATAACAAAATTAAATTTTAATATCACGACCTGAAACTACGATTATTATGTTTCTTTATTTCTTTATTAATTATAGTTAGGTGTCTATAAATGCATTAATAGATATATATATGACGTATCACCATTTTCCTAGTTGTTCAACCTTCTCTTGTAACTCCTTCTTGACCTTCACTCTCATATAGAAGATATCACAATTTTTGTTCGAACATAAAACCTCATTATGTAAAGTTCCTGCACATCTCTGACATTCTGTCCATAAACGGGCATACTGCTCCTCTAAATCCCTGACATCATAAAGAGCCTTAATGTATAATTCACTAGACCTTGACTTACAGTTGCTACAAAGTGGGCCTTCGCCCTTCTTTAATGGACTTCTACATCCTTTGCATACCTCAACTTTCTTGATGAAACCCATCAAACCACCTTTGGTGTTACCAGTACTAATCTTGATCGATTTTATTGTAAACATAGAATTGGCTTGCTTATCACCAATGATTGGTGCAACGATACTGATAATTGGGTTTTGAAGTTGGTTAGTCAAATAGTACTTGGAGTCAATTTGAACATTATGTTCCAACACATACAAAGGATCTTCAGCTCTATTATAAAGTTTGTCGTTACCACCAACCACAACATAATCAACACGATCACCAACGTTGGGACCAGATCCATCTCTCTTTTTCATTCTTTCAGCTAAAACAGCATGTGGTTGTGGATTAGTGTAGTTAGGAGCAAGTGTCTTTGAGATAATCAACTTTGATATATCAACACGATTTTGTAAGATATCATCAATAGTTGATTTCACAAATCCAAGGGCAGAATCGACATCTCTGTCAATCAGAATTTTCTTCAAAACCTTATTCATGACCACTGAGACCAAAGAACAAGAGTCACGACGAACAGAAGCTAAACCCTTTTGATCTAATTTATCATATTTGTCTGGATTTGTCCAGTAAAGACCAGCATATCTTTTCTTATTAATCAGCAAATATGGGAAGTATGCCTTTTCAAATTCTAGGTTAATTGGATGTTTAAATAAAGTTGAAACAAAAGATGCTGCTTCTGCACCAAGTTCCATAGCCTCTTTAAGATCACTTGTACCAAACTTAACCATAACAGAATCTGTGTCACCGTAGACAACTACTGCATCATGCTTAGCTCCATTCTTGATACAATACTTTTCCTCGACAGCTTTTTTAGTGGTCATAATCATTACACGACCAAAAGAAGTAACCGAAGAAGAGATTGCTAGACATGGAAGCTTACCAACAGTAGCACCGGTGAAACCATACACAGAATTGGCCGAAATCTTCAGAGCTAATTGACGACCATTCAAGACATCTCTTTTGAACGGATCTGTTTCATCTCTAAGATCTTTTTTAGCACGCTTTCTTGCTGAAATTAATTCATCCAGAATGATTGGCAGAATACCACGTCTCTTTTTAGTGGTAACAAAGTAGTCACCATTTGGTGTTATAATATAATCTTCTTCCTGCTTCAGGTTCAACCTATCAACGGTTGCCTTATTACAAAGAGTAGTATAGCAAAGGTTATGGGCCATCATAATACTTGGATATAGGGAGTTGAAATCTAAAGTAGCAATAGGAACGTCATAATAACCTCTTATAGGCTCAATAACGGTAGCACCTTCGTACTGTTCGTCACTCCCATGAGAATGCATGTTTGGGATAACTGTATCAATTTCCAGACATTTTCTGAACAATTGGGAAACGACCTTAATCTGTTGACCTCTTGCCAGCAAATATGAGAAGGGAACACCAGTGACACGAGCCATTTCGGTATAATTAACTAGTGCCATAAGCTTCTCTAATAATCTGAGCGGTAGATATGCATCCTTTAAACAGTACACTGCTAATCTTCTTCTAGTTTCTTTATCACCATTCTGTAGATCTGTAATGATACTATGATGCACATCTTCTTTTTGCTCACCCAAAAAGTGAGCTGACACAGCATTCAGTGTATAAGATCTTAGTTTATATTCACGTTGGACAAATTGTAACAAATCCAACTGTAATCTACCATCAATGTTCACATTCTTAGTTTCTCTAGTACCGTAGGCCTTTGAAGAGAAAATGGATTCTTTTATCTCTTGCTTGACATTTTTCAGTCTTCCAAAATATGGGAAAATATCAACCTTAAGAGCTTTAGCTCTATTGATCAAATATGGAATATCAAAGTTGGTAGTATTATAACCGATAATGACATCTGGATCAACTTCTACAATGAAATCACGCCATCTTCTCAGCAGTTCTTGTTCAGTTGGGCTATCGAAAATTTGCGAACCAGTAATTGGTGCACATGTATCCAGTGTAAAGACATTTCTAATGAAAGGTTTCTTCTCACCCACTGTATGCACAACATTTGCAATTTGAATTACTCTATCGTGTTCTGGTTCGGGGAAAATACCTGGTCTACCAGCACACTCTATATCGAAGGAAAGAATACGCAGAGGAGCAGTATGTGACCATTCGCCTTCCGCAGCATGAGAGATCAACTCTCTGTAATTAATTTGGACTTCAAACTGACATGAGGACACTCTTTCATTTTCTGGAATTAGCTTATATTTAGTCTTTGGTAGTGTTATCCAAGACATACCAACAATCTTACAGTCAACCATTAAACGTAGTGTGTAAGCAATGTTGTCGTAAGTTGTGGTTCCGTTTGCAAACCAGGAGTTATAATTGAAATGTCCTTTCTCGAATGCAGTCCTTAGCTTATTAGTTGCTCCTGGATGTGTAGTGTATACTTTCCAAAATGGAAGCTTGGTGTCGCCGGAATAACCCCAGATGGACTGTCTCTTCACAACGTCGATAGAATCAATGGCATTTTCGTACATCTCGTTAACATAACGAATAAACTTCTGTATCTCCTGTTGATCTTGTGCATCTGCAGAGCTCGGAGCGGGAACATATAGGTAATGCTTGAACCCAGTAATATTACATAATATGGAATGTCCTTCACTAGTGACACCAAACAATCTGACAATGGATGATGTATTTTCGTCTTTAAAACCATTTAAAGTAGCCTGTTCGGCTTCAATCTGTTGGAACGATATATCATGTGTTTCAGGAGAGAAGTCTGCCGCGATGGTTTTACGCTTATAGTTAGATGTATCAGCCTCATCCTTCAATGCCGCCTCATGTTCCATCAACTCCAGCTCCCTCTCAAACACAGACTCCATGTGTTTACCTTCCACATCTGCTCCTACAGCCTTAAACCCCTGTTGCTTAAACTTGGTATAATTCTGTGTGGGAATAATCTCTATGGTTGATACAGGTTCGCTACCGACACTGTGATCCTGCGATTGAACCTTCAACTTCTTCTCATGTATCATAACTTCCCCTTCTTCATCACCAGGTCTCTTTAAAGCATCAGTCATTATTCGTAGTTATATATGATAGCTGTATTTCTCCTTTTGTTGATGATTTTTATAGTAATGATTCGAATAACCTGCTAATATAAATCTTTTAGTAAGCCCCATCACCTCTTCTTTAAGAGCTGGAACCAAAAAGAATTATGGAAGCACGCGTTAAATTCAAAAAAAATCAAAAAAATCAAAAAAAAAAATTCATTTCACGCGTCGATTCATATATTAACGAAAAGCTTCCTATTACAAAGTACATTATGTTATATGACGATAGATTCTATCCATACACCACAGATCAGATCACAAAAAAGAAATATGAGTATTAGAGATCAGTATATTGCTGCTGGGCAATCACACCTTTTTGCTGGGTTTGATGAATTGAGTTCCTCGGACCAGGAGACCCTTTTAAAGAATTTGGAAGCTGTTGCCGCCAGAGTCAGTCCGGAGAAGTTGGTGGCCGACTGTCAGAAAGCTATTAGGTTGGCAGAGGAGAACTCTAAGGATACACAGGCCATTGAGCCATTGCCACAGAGTTCATATGAATCTATAATTGATAATGAAGCAGCCGAGACCCGTTATTTTGATCTTGGTGTGGAGGCTCTTAAGAGGAATGAAGTCGGTGTCATTTTGCTTGCCGGTGGTCAAGGTACCAGATTGGGATCTTCTCAGCCTAAGGGTTGTTACGATATTGGCTTACCGTCAAATAAGTCCTTGTTTCAAATCCAAGCGGAGAGGATGAAGTGTTTACAAAACTTGGTCGGTGGCGATTGCACGATCCCATGGTATATCATGACTTCAAAGCCAACCAGAAATGCCACAGAGGAATTTTTCAAGCAAAACCAGTATTTTGGATTGAATCCAGAAAATATTACATTTTTCAACCAAGGAACACTACCAGCATTTGACCTGCAAGGTAAAAAACTGGTTATGGAGAGTCCAACATCTTTGGTTCAATCTCCAGATGGTAATGGTGGCTTGTATAGAGCCATTAAGGACAACAAATTGGTCGAGGACTTCGAGAAGAGAAATATCAAACACCTATATATGTACTGTGTGGACAATGTATTGTCTCTTGTAGCTGATCCAACTTTCATCGGTTATGCTATGCACCACGGGTTTGAATTAGCTACCAAAGCGGTTAGAAAAAGAGATGCACATGAATCAGTCGGTTTAATTGCCACTAAAAACAACCGCCCATGTGTCATTGAGTACTCTGAGATTTCAAAGGAGCTAGCAGAGGCCACCGACGCACAAGGTCTGTTAAAATTGAGAGCTGCAAATATTGTCAACCATTACTATTCTACTGATCTATTGAAAAGAGAATTGAACAACTGGTGCGACAACCTACAATACCACATCGCTAAGAAGAAGATTCCTTGCTACGACTCTAAATCTAAACAAACCATCAAGTCCGAAACTCCAAACGGTATTAAGCTTGAACAGTTTATTTTTGATGTTTTCCCAACAATCCCATTGGAAAAGTTTGGCTGTCTAGAAGTTCAGAGAAGCAAGGAATTCTCCCCATTAAAGAATGGCCCTGGTTCTGCGAATGATAATCCGGAAACAAGTAGAAAGGCCTACATGGAGCTGGGTACTGACTGGCTGAAAAATGCTGGTGCCGATGTTAGAGAAAACGTCTTGGTAGAGGTTTCCAGTACTACAAGTTACAAAGGTGAAAATCTAAGTCAATTCAAGGGTGTCACATTCGATAAAAGTGATGCCTTTGTTGAGTAGACAACATATCTACTACATTAAATTTCACAACATATGCATACATGAGAAAATAATCTAAATCAAATCAAATCATATAATAGTTTATAAATTTCTATATATATCCATCTATTCTTTTTCATTTGATTTTTTTGAAGTCATTAGTTTATTATTACATCATTAAGGTTATTCAAGCACATAGACTGTCATTGATGGGTGGTAATTTGTATTCAGTACCAATCCATTGGAAAACTTCGTATTTGGAATTCAGTTTCTTATTTGCATGCATGCAGTATCCGTTCCCACTAGTTGGTGAAAAAGACCCAGTCCTGGACATTTTCTGAATAAAAATACATCTCTTAATCCTGGAATGAATTAATGCCATACTGCACATGGAACAGGGTTCATGGGTAGTATAAACATCATAATCGAGACATAAGTAATTTATTACCGAGTTTTCATTATTTCTGTTTGATTTCTCTAATTCTGCTACTTTGTTAATTCCTACCATGACACTATGATCAATTGCCAATGCTAGTTCACCGCGTTCATTATGGCACCGTTGATCTTCAACAACAATGTAATGACGTTTTTCTTTTGACCGAGAATCTACAAACACAGAAACAATGGGAAGGTTACCGGTGCTGGATTGAAGTTCGCAAGCTCTGTCCGTTATAAGCTTCAAATAAAAGTTTATATCATCCATAACAAAAACCGAGTCATTAAGTATTTGATCGTTAGGATCGCCATTCCAAACCAATGGCCAATATTTATCGGACCATTCTTTTACCTTCTCCTTCTCGTACGGACCTTCCTTCGGTACTTTAACCTCACATATTAAATTTTCATAGGGAAATGAAATCAATTGAGATATTTCATCTCTATTATCTGAATATTCCATGCTGCACACGATACATTGTAATTTTTGTTTCCCTCCAGCTTCCTTCACCATTTTTCTGATCCTTTTTATATGTTGCAGTGAAATAGGATCTTGATCTCTAGTACAATTTCGTACTAATTCAATAAAATTCTTAGAGTTACGTGGATCAATTTCAATGGTCCATACGTTGCACAGTTCAGGAACATCACTCCGAATCACAGGTCTGATCTGTAACAATCTGTCTTCGACAATACATCGCTTAAAATCAATCTTTGTACTATTATTTATCTTTTTTACCATTCCAATATGTTGATCTTCGTATACCACTGTACAACATCAAATGAATTAGTGTCATTGAACTTCAACCTTGTGTAATGTGAGGTTTGTGAATAAAAAATTCAAAAATTTTGCGATGAGCTTAAACAAAAAAAAAAAAAATTATTTTTGAAAACACAGCGATCAACCACGATGAATTAAGGGTTCTTTTTTTTTCTAATGGATCCATTACAATCAATATTCTGCATTGATGAGATTGAATCTCGAAGATACTTTCATTTCTTAACTCATCAGAGCAATTGACTTTTCTTCTTGCTGCTGTTGCTTCCTACAAACATATTTGTATTCAATTTTCTTTTTGCTATGGATGAAGTTACTTTCAGAATATGTCTACGGAAATGAATCTTCTTTGTTAGATGTTGCTGAAGATCTGACTGATCTGTTACAGAAACATCTAGTGGTGAAAAATGAGGTTGTTCTTTCATTGGAATCTGGGTCTATCGATCTTTCTTTGGGCCATAAATATTTGATTGATCAGTGCATAGTTATACTGCTGCAGAAAAAATTACTGGGCAATATGCTGGTTAATGGCTATAAACTTGCCAAAAACGATTCCATAAAATCAGTACTTCACAGTGATATTTCTAATTCTAGTGTCTCGATACTGAAATCTAAACAATGGGAACAATTGCATTTACTTATGGGCACACCAAAATTCTTGGATCTGGTTCTCAATTATTCTGTGTTTTGGTATAATGAACTTAATTTTGTTCAAATTACTGGTAACTTATTTAATAAGCCCAGTATTCCACCAAGATGGCTCCAAAATAATGATGAACAGGAAATTCTCAGCATTAAAAACATACATATACATAACAAAGGGTTTCTATACTATGATGCTATAAATTTTTGCACAGAGCCTTTGCTATTTGACAAGAACCAGAAGCGATTGTCCAATTCGGATAAAATTCATGCCCTCAAGACTTCTATGTTTGATATGAATTTGAAATTTCTTACTGAAAGTGAATATAGGATTCTCTTCGATGATCCCGCCATTAACTCTGTCCTGAGGAACCTGGTGGTTAAGGGGGGAAAGATACGATATTTGTCAATATTAGAAAATTTATGTCCTAAACATCAGCTCAAGAGCCCTCACATTAGTAATGCGATACCACCAAAACAGATATCTAGATTTTTAATAGTCATTCTCGAGAAATTAGGAATATGTAGACTATTGGGATCAAAAAAGAACAAGGCACTTCTTTTTAAACATATTTTGTCATTACTGAAGTTACCAATAAATGGGAAACTCCTTTTAACTGAAGTTGTTGATCAAATGAAGGATAAAGAAATGATGGGTGAGAACAGAACGGAAAGGATGGTATTCTTCCTTAAGATTTCTACTGTTTGTTATATTTTTAATAATTTAATTCCAACTATTTTAAGATGCTTCTTTTATGCCACAGAAGTATCTTCCTATACTGACATACTTTTCTTTCGAAGAGATGTTTGGAATAACATTTCAAGGAATTTCCTAGAAAATTATTTCAAAGTTTATCTGATACCAAATAAAAAGTGTACTGAGCATAACAGTTATATTAATTCAAGATATTATCATTGCAAATTACGACTAGTTCCAAAAAAAGCAAATAACGAGTTCCGAGTAATTGGTATCCCAAAAAAAGGCAATAGTCATGAAGAACATTTGTTGTTTAAACAGAATTTGTTCAAGGTAATAATGCCAACTAGAATTCTTCTAGATTATTTACGAAGACAACGCAGCACTTTATTCAAGAAACTATTTTCAACGGTCCAAATATGCACTTATATGAAAAATTATAAAAAACAACTGATAGAAATTTATGGATATATCCCAAGATTATACTTTTTGAAGTTTGATATTGCTAATTGCTATGACTCAATCCCTGTTGCCAAAGTTAAAAGTGTGGTTAAAACCTTGTTAAATAATTCTCAGTCTGATAAATTTTTCATAAAAAATATCTCACTACTGAACGTTAAGACAGGTGATTTCAGGACAACACCAATGGTTAATGGTAATATCAACATCAAACCCCATGATATTATTGCTGATAATTTATCAACGACCTTGTTGTTAAAGGACGAAATATTAGATTTGATTAGTTGCGAAATTTCTAAAACAGCTATCAGTTTCAGAGGCGAATGCTTCTTAAGAAAAGACGGTTTATTTCAAGGGCAGAATTTGTCTGCAACACTAGTTGACATATTATATGATGACATGCTTGAATTTTATAATGAGTTCAAATTATTTGCAAATAAACAGAGCTTGGTTTTGCGTCATGCAGATGATTTTTTGTTCATTTCTACAGATTTATTAGTAATCCAAAAATTGAAGGAAAAGGTTATACATGGATTCCCTGAATATGGTGCTTTTGTGAAGCCCCAGAAAGTAACGGTAGAAGCATCCTGTTCTGATCATTCTAAAAGAATGTTATTTTGTGGTTTGGAAATCAAATTAAAAGAATTGGAAATAATAAAACCTTATACCTCCATGAATCAGACGAAAATAACAGGTGTCACCTCAGTTTCAGTTTTGGAGAAATTATTAAATCTTTACAAACTGCGGTTAAAATACGGTACTCTGGATTTCGAGTTAAATTCTCCTAGAATTATTCTCGAGCAAATTAAAAATTCTATAAAAAATGTATTTCTCATCCTAATTGATTCTAAATATAGAGATTTTTCTGATGAAGAATTCGAAATATTTGAAGAACACTTATTATATGAAACCTTGGCACAATTCAAAAGTGAATTTTATCAACTTTCCATTAACACGTTTAATTTCAGAGAATGTGTTCATAGCACAATTCTCATTACTATAAAAGAAGTACTACAAAAACAAAGTTCATATAGACAGATCATCTTGCTGATTATAAGGAAGTTACATAATCTGAAATTAAATGGTGGTATGAATAGTCTACGAGGATAAATGCAAATAACTCAATATATAACTGAGTAAATAAATGTCTAGATCATAAAGTAATGTCATTAGTGAATTAGAGTGGTAAACCACCACCAAAATTGGCTCTTAAATTTTCTTCGTCCTTTTCTTTCCGTCTTCTCTCAACTTCCTCTACACCACCTGATTTCTTTAGACTAGAGCTTTCGACAAAGTTGCCCAATTCATCTCTGAAGTCATCTTCATCTCTGAATTCACGTTCCTTTATCCACAATTTTTCAGCCCTTTCAATGGCCTCGGCTCTACTCTCGTAATCAGGGTTTAGTGATTGCACAGCCATTAACATTTGTTCTCTAACTTGATTGAAAGTACCGGGTTTCAAAATTGGTAAGACGGGGTTTCTCTTTGGCTTAGCAGGGTTTTTCTCTTGTTCTCTGCAACATTGATGGATTAATTCGAATGTTTCAACGGCTTTTGTTAAATCCTCCCTGAGATCAACAATTAAATCTTCTTGTAATGTCAAAAATTGTTGTTCTTCACAAACCTTATCTAGTTCTGTTTCCCATATCTTCTTCCAATGAGGTTTTTCAGTATTTATGTATGATTCTAATTTTGTTAATTCGCTCTTTGCATCTTCCAGTTCCTTTTCAACTGAATCGAGTTTCTTCTTAGATGGTTGGGCACCACGGTCCGCAACATCTTTTCTTATAATTTCAATCAAATCTTGTAGGTCATCTACCTTACTTAATAGATTATCAGAAACCTCACCTAGTTCGGTCTGTGACTTTTCCATGTATAGTCTATTTGAGGAGTTATTTGTGCTAAATGTCATAGACTTGAACTTCTCAACCTTTTCTAAGATAGCCTTTACACTTCTTTCTAATGCTATCTTATTGCTCGAATATACTTGTCTCACAATGGCTAGTTCGTGTTGTACTTCACGTAATGCTGATTTGTCGACCATATCAGATGATCCTTTCTTTTCTTGGCTTGTTTCGGATGATTGTGAAATGTTAGATTGTATATCTATAATTCTATCCAACATAATTTGCTGACTTTTCTCCAATTCTTCCTTTAAAGTCTCCAATATATAGGAATTGTTATCTGCAGAACCAGCATCCTTTTTAGATGAGGTACGTAATTCAACAACAGAACCGTCTAAGATTTCATGCAAGTCATGCTCGTCTAACTCATAAAATACCTTATGTTGTGGGTCCTGAATATATATGTCAGGAAATGTATCACCACCAGGAGAATATGCAAATCTTTCCACAAATAAGAGCCTTAATCCTGTCATACTGATTGGAAGAGAAGTATTACACTTTTTGGTCTTGCCATGTAGACGCAGGAATAAAACTGCATCACCAACTTCAGTTCTAGTTTGGCTCGTTGTAGTTAATGTTGAGTTATCTATACTATCATTATTATCCTCATAATTCATCCGACTTGGAACTCTTGGTACCTGGCTTGTCTCATCTTGCTGAGGAGTATGGCTACTTGAAATTCTCTTTGCTGTAAGGACATCTGGTTTATTTAGCGAATCAGAAATGCCTGTAGAAGCCAATGCAGCAGCTGTAGCCGCTTCTGTTGTAGATTGATTGGTCAACTTGGCCATATGGTACGCAGAGTATCTCTTTGAAGCTCTCCGTTGTAAATTGGTTCCCTTTTTCAATTGAGACAACGCATCTCCTTCTTCCTTCTGTTCCACAGTTAGTTCAGACTTATTGTTTTGAGAGTTGTTATTACTATCACCAACCTCAGTTGTTGAATCGGAAACATCAACTTTAATCTCTGGTTGACTTTTATTGTTATCTTCTTCTATTGGTGGTTTAGGAGATATCGACTCCTCGGGTTTAGTATGCAACTCCGAAACCATACTGGCAACCCTACTTGCAGCTGCACTTCTCTCACTCTCCAAAGATATCGCACTTGTCACTGACGGTTGTTTCTTATGAACCGGAGATTTCACACCACTAGACCTGTTTTCTTGCTTCATACTTTTCAAAAGCGCCTGTTTAACCTTGAGCTTATCCAAAAGAGTCACAATAATCTCTCGTATACGAGGTAGATACTTGTTCAGAGTCTCATCAGATGGCGGCTCCCTTAACGCCACCTCGAGAACTTTACGTAACGCCAATGGAACGTCACCCAAATCGGAAATATCCACTTTGGCATGGCTGAAAAACTTCGAAACCACCTTGAAATCATTACCTAGCTGCACATACGCGTCAGAAACCATCCGCGCACTAACAGTTCCTCGAGACCACTGCGTCAATGTCTGTAACAACTGTTTCGTTGACATCAGCAACTTCGTCACCGTGGTTTCAATGCTCGCATGAGCAGATTTACGTCTCCCATCTTCCGACGACATCTTAGTGTTTTGTTGCTTGTTCCTTTTTGAAATTTAACAAATATATTGTACTTGTATTATCCGTGCTCCCTTAATCTGGTATATACAATTGTTAATACTTTATTGATAGTTGATTTTTGTAAAATTGTTTATCTTAAAAGAGATCTTACGAATGAATTGAGATCCCTTTCCCTTTGCGTCCCTTTTTTCCACAAAGACGGCAAACCAGAAAAAAAAAAAAAAAACGAAAAAAATAAAAATACAAAAATTTTGGCGATGAGCTTCAAAAGATGCAATATTTGTACACAATAATGGGTTTCCATTAGATTCAAAACACTGTAGGAAACGGATTTTGAAAGGGTTTTTTTTTATATGGATGATGATGAGGATGTCGTGTTGGGCTCAGAGACCGGTGATCAGGAGGTTTTGTTCTGGCAGGAATGGTGTGGTACGGATGGAAATAACAATACGCGGTCAGAACCGGATGATACTGCGACAGGAAACGATGAAATACTGGCTGATGAAGGTATAACACCTGGAGGAAACGATGAAATACCGGCTGATGAAGGTATAACACCTGGTGGGTTGGTTCTTCAAGATGACGGGCTGCGTTGGTCGTTACGGAAACGTAAAGCGATACAGAAGATGCCGTATAGTCTGGACAGAATTAAGCATAAGCAATTGTTGAGAGGTTACGATATATCCGTTGATGTGGACAGTCAACGACACATTTCTGGAAAGGACCGAGTGGACACATATTTTCAACTGTCTGACTCCGACTCTGAGTCTGATTTCGATGACACTGCAGAAATTAAGGATACCCAAGATTTCGAAGACGGGGAAAATGAAGAAAATGAAAGTCTAGAGTTGCCTCACCACATAAAACATAAACGGTTGTTTTTAGAAGTGGATGATGACGACGAAGACGAAGATAATAATAATGATAAGGATAAGGATAATGATAACTTAGAAAATCGCATAGAAGAACAAATTGTTTTTAGAGGGAAGAAGTTAAACTTGAGTACTGGTTACAGAGGTGTGTTACCAAAATCTGTCTGGAGGAAGACATTAGGAAATAAATCTCTCAAAGATATTAAAAAATCTGTTAAAAACTCTGAGAGTACTGGCAATAATAGTATAAAAGGTGTTGCGAAACGTAAAAAGGTTAAATACCACAAAGGCTCAACAACATTTTTGGATGATATAATAGAAGTCGATAACGATATCGATACTTATCAAGATAACTCTCCTATGAACATTGACCCCAAACCAACTTCAAATATTGATGAGCTAGAAAATTATTATGATGAAAAATATAGAAATGCTTACCAAAATGACGATGTCCTAGAGGTTGAAGAACCATCATTAGTATCAAATCTTGGATTTTCAGAAATTATTTACGACCAAGTGGATGATATTAGAGATGGGCTTGCAAAAGTCTCAGATGTACATACAATAGATTCCATGTTGGCAAGGAAAAGCCACTTGATTCAGCAGAGTTCAAAGGGAATAAAAACGACCAGAGCAATTCGGCCAACTGGTGGTAACCCTAAACCTCACAGTAAAGGTAGGAGAAGAGTTTTGAGAATTAACCATCGATCAATAAGAAAGACTAAACAGAATTCTGTAGGTAACACGAAACAATCACGTATAACAAATGGAAGAAATACGAGGACTCATAATTCTTCCCAAAGTCGACTACTAACAGAGGAAAAAACAACTAGAAACTCTGAATCAAAACCTGAAAAGAAGGTAAGGAAGCCAAAATTACCCTTTGGTATACTCCCCCCAGAGAACTCTGTGTTCAAAAAGGGTGTTCAAACGTTTACAACAGTTGTTGAAGAAGCTGGCTATGATATTGTCTTACAGAGGCAATCAAGTCATAACTTAAGCTTACCGTCAATCATCCGAGATGAATCTAAAATAGATCAGTCTTCCATTTTATCCTTATTCCCTGTTATACAGGTTCTTATTTATCACAAAGTTGTGGATATACCTGACAGTACCAAGATTAAGCTAGGTGAGAAAATATTTATGTTATCGAAACTGCAAATAGATAATCTACAAAACAATCTTGACGAAATATTTACGACAATAGTAAATATTGGTGCCAGTGACCAAGAGATTTTTGAAGCAAATATTGGTATAACGTCAATGCTACTGTTTCTTAATGTACCTTCCCTCTTTAACTCGGTTGACTCCTTTCACAAAGATTTTCGTTTAAAATTGATGAGTTTACATCAGAAGTCTAAACCCATCCATTTTTTTCAATTAATTATGTGTCAATTGATGTTATTTGAAATTTGTAAATATACTAATACCGCCAATAAGTTAAGAGAAAACTATTGTGCGACCATCATTAACCACATTGTTTCGTTTTTTAAGCTTTTCGATATTTGTTACGAAACTGTATCAACCCAACCAGATAAATATTTGAGTGAATCATTTCATATTTTATCAATGGTTGTGGATGATCTGGATATAAAAGAAGACCTTTGGGAGAAACTGTCCCGAAACATCTTTTCACCGTCGGTTGTATCAATATTGATTTCAATTTTTCCAACATATTCACCTTATTGGGGTATCATAAGAATAGAAAACACATTTGATAATTTAAAAAGCGTTTTCAAATTGATTAAGTTCTGCAATACGTACTATAAATGGGAATATGGAGATGTATTAGTAATTCAGTTGAATAGGATCTATAAAGAGAGGCGTTTTGAGGATTTCTCTGAGGAATTAGAACTAGCCAACCTCAATCATGTCATATCATCTCCATTGGCAAAAATAAAAAGGATAACCTTATTCAATCGATATTTGACTGTTTTACAAAAAATAAAAATTGGTGACGGACTTATTGAGAAGATAACACCGATGAGCGATATTCTGTATACAGATTCGATCAATATTTTGATGAATAGAGTTAATCTTATTATTATTCTAAGTTGGTTTTCAAACTTGAACATTGAAAAGAGATTGAATGAACTACTGAAAGGACTAATATCTAGGGATTATATAATGGGGAAGGATGAAGCTACTATAAGATTAATCACCAGGTCAATATTAGAATCATTTTTGGCATTGATTAGGACCTCGGCTAAAAACAATACTAGTATTAGTTCTAAAACTAATATTTTCCACCTTTTTTTCAAAGAGTATATTTTAGAAAGGGGATATTTAACTCAACTATGGACCAGCTTCTTGGTCAGTGTACGAAAAATTGCACCTGGTTTGCCCAAAAGAACCCTAAAAAATGTTTTACGATTGCTACTTAATACGATTGTATTGGATGATCTTAAGAGATTTTCAAAAGCTAATCTTATTGTTATGAATTTATGTGTTGAATATCTTGAATATTTTGAGGACTCTTGGATCCAAAGCCGATTATTGTCTATTGTGGAAAGTCCAGCAAAAACTGATAAACGGTGGATAAATTTTTATTGTGTCATTTGTCAATATTTGATAAAAAGAAGAGTAATTACATTTTGGGCTTTTTATCAATATAGTGGAGTTGACAAAGAGAATGATAATTTTCTATATTTTGTCAACAAAGCAGTGGACATTGCAGATACTGAATCCTTGCAGTTAATTAATGGCGAGATTTATGACATATTGATTGGAGGCTTGTTTTTGACCAAAGACGAGAATTATTACACTCTATTAAGTAAAATTCTAACTAAGGAAAGCGGTACCAAATTGGAATTTTATCGGTCTGAAAACGAGGCACATTTAACACAAGTAGTAAAATGGTGCATTAAAATATTGTCAAAATGTAATTTGTATCAGAAAGTGAACAATATTATAAAAGAAACAACTGCCGCATATGTCAATAAATCAGTATCCCACAAATTCTGTTCGGATGTAATACATTTCATTGATACCTATTATAGGGACTACCTTGATAATTATCAAGAGATATCCATATTGAAGAGACAATTAAATATAATTGATACAAAGGATGACACTACTTTATTCAAGGAAACATTTAGGAGTATCAATGATGTCAGGGATAGACTGTTATTCCTTGAACGTAATATTCTAACTGTTTTGGATGAAGATATTGATAATGCCAAGGAAAAACAAGTCTTAAAAGAAAAAATCTTGGCATTGATGTCATCACCATTTTTGAAAAGTAAACTCAAATTTTTCAAGGTTCTCTTAGAAAGCAACATATTTTTGGAGGAATCCTCTGAGATCATGGTCAAATCTCAAGTAGTGGTTCAGTTTTTGATCGAAGTTCTTGTTGAATACCTTTACAAGCGATCATGGATGCTGGAAAAGGATGAGCATGCAGAGATTTATGAAATTTTTAAATGTTTACTCTTATCTTATCCTAAACGACAGTGCATTATATCTAATCTTTTCGCAAGCATGTTTGCAGTTATTGAACAATACCTTGATGGTTATTTGTATGGACATGCATCATATGTGGAACTTTCTTCATTGTTTTTAAAATCCTTTGAGACAACAGAATCGATTCAGCTAATGAAAAGTGGTATGGGGTATGATTTTGCCAAGTTATTAAGAGATTCAAATGTGCAAGTGCTAACTAAATCTCAGGAAGATGAGAATATCTTGGACAACCGGATTAAAATTTACTTAAGAAAGCATAAAGTGGTCGCTGAATGATCTCATTCTACAGGAACGTTTTATTATTATCAAATTAAAGACAGTTATGTTTGCATTATATTATATATATCTATATAGGATAATATTATTTGTGATATATTAAATATTCAGTCAGCTATTTTGTTTCTTTTAAATTTGTCGCCATCTTTGCAATGCCTCCTGTCTCTGCACCACATATAAAACAGGTCTTTTCCGTCTTGTTCCGATCTACAAAACATTTTCTGCAAAAGTAATGGTCACAGTTTGTTCTGACGGGGGTCTTATAGTCCTGTTTACATATAGCACATTTGAACGGTATCTCATTATTTGATTCCTCAGATTTGTCGATTTTATCAACTTTCCAATCTTGATTTAACTCCCAGCCAGCTTTGAAGTCATCTCTGGAATGTAAGAATTTACAACTGTCACCATAACCACAATACCCGGTTTGCTTAAAATCCTTGCAGACATCAGGTTGAAAATCCATCAATAAAGTGTTCCGCAAATTGGCAGCCTGGCTTATTTTCTTCTTGGAGTCCTTTGTCTCTGAATTAAGTATATCCTCTTTAGTGGCGTCCTGTCGTAGTCTTTCAAGTTTCTTTTCAGTACCATTTAAAACATTATCTTCCTCATTCTCTTCTTCTGCATGGACAAGAGATGGGTTTTCTTCTTCTCTTTCAACAAGATGTGATTTGGCTAAACTCTCTACAACTTTAGCATTGTTCAAAGGTAATTTAGTCTTCTTAACCTGCTTCTTGTGTACAAGGCCACCACTATCGCCGCCGTCTTTGTCTCTTCTTCTAGCATTACCTTGTGTACTTCTCTTCTTAAACATTTATCGTATCTACTATAGTCCGTTTAGAGGTTATGCTGAAATACATGGCATTGTTATTAAAACTATTTTGTATTTATCTGAACCTTGCGATGAGCTCATCGCATTCTTTTTTTTTTTTTTTTTTTTTTTTTCCAAAGTCGGTGTTAAGTGGAAACCCGAAAATTAAGAACCCAAATAACAAAAAAAAATACATTGTGTCAAAAAAATAAAATAAAGGGCACACTTGAGCATCTGTTAGAATCAATTAAACGTCCATACGGGGTTAAGAAGGATTACAATATAGTTGTAAATAACGAGTATTTTGATCTTACAGAGATAGCAAGTTTGGAATTTGCTGATACCAACATTGGACGCAAAAGGAGGAATATCACAAAGTAAAGACAGCAAGAAATAAAAGAGGATTTTTTTTAAGGGTAGAATTTTCGATATTGTCAATCTGATAAAAATAAGCAGAAGGGATATATCATGAGTGATAAGCGTGAAGTGCGTGCTAAGTTTGTAGAGAATGCACAGCCCAGGTTAGGTGGAGACACTACTAGAGTAATTTTGAAGGCATTACATCAAGGGAAAGTACATGAAGAGATGACTGATGCAGTGTTGGAGGATGAGGATGATGATGGTAAGGATGGTATGCTGGTTCTACCTTCTCCATTATTAAGCTCTACTCCACCGAGTGTAGTGAGATCGATGGTGCGGTTGTATCCGTACTTGAAATTGGCTGACAAGGCATTGGGAATTTTAACATGGAGCGACTTCAGTATATGGAATAGTGTAGTATTGATTCCGTTATATGTCCTATTTGTATTGTATTATGAGGTTTTCGTGATGTATTTGGGACATATGGTAGTTATTCTCTCCGTTCTGGCGTTAATGTGGGTCTACAATTTTGTGGAATCAAGTGAAGATGTACCAATACTGGAGGATATTGTACTGAAGATGAATCGTGTACAGTATAAGTTTGATAGATTTATTGAACCCTTAATAACTCTCAAAGAACAGGATTTAACTAAACTTCTATATGCTACCATCTTGTTCTCACCAGTATATGTGCTTTTAAGTTGCCTGCTTGGTGTTCGTTTTATCAAGTTTAATGTTGCATCAATGGGTATATTAGTCCTCACATATCATTCGCCTTGGTGTAAAACACTGCGAAGAATATTATGGAAATTTAAGATTATCAGAAACTTGATTTACAAAGTGATGGGAATTGAAACATATGAAGTCCAAGAACCAAAGATTTCCCTTGATAAAAAATATAAATTTACGTATGTGTTGTATGAAAACCAGAGAAGGTGGTTGGGAATTGGTTGGAATGCAAGTATGTTGGGTTATGAAAGAACACCGTGGACAGATGAGTTTTTGAATGAAGCTTCAAAACCATCTGAGTTTCAACTACCTAATAAGGAATGGAAATGGTTAGATAATGAATGGAAATTAGATCTAACCAACGATGGTGCTATTGAGATTGAAGGTGAAAAATTTGTTACGAACCCGGGCACTAACGATGGATATATTTATTATGACAATACATGGAAAAATCCAAGTGTAGAAGACACATTCTCAAAGTATACAAGAAGAAGGAGATGGATTCGTACTGCCGAACTTATTGAAAAGTGAGTGGCAAAGGTCTTAATTAATAAATGTTGATCTTCATGTATATTGTCTTATATCATTTTACATAACAGCAAGCGAATATATTCAATAAATTTTAAAAGTTCTATTTGTCTCAATTGAACTTTTTAGAATTTTTAGTATGCATTGTTTAGATTAAAATGAAATGTTTTTTAAGGGCAGAGTTTTTGTAGGAACTTATTTGTCATTTATAAGAGCAGTAGTGATTTTCTTTTGAGATGGGGACCTAATCCTGATGAAAGATATGAGTACATTAAGTCGAATTGTTATTGATGTAATATTCTGTCAAAAGTTTGGCTGTGTTTCTAGCTTTAGAAGATCATATAGTGACTTATTTTAATTTATATGCATTTTAAAATTGTTTTTGAACATTTGACCGTTTGTCTAACTTATTCCGATAATTCGTTAGATTTTTTCAATCCATCAAAAATTCAGTTAATTATTGTAATAATTCAATAAATGCTTTGCATATACATACAAACTAACTTTATATATACTTTGAAAGGTCTAATATTTACCCAATGACGGGATGTTGTAATATATAGTCACACTTTAGATATCATAAGTGACGATGATGAGATATTGTTCTTGATAAAATGCTTTTGAACTAGTCTCCTTACAATTAGAGAAAGAAAGTCTAAATCTATGTAATACTAAATATACCCAGTTAATTGTTTTTTGTTGGTAGGATTACCAGTTTATTTTTTTTTTTTTTAAGTTTTAAACTATTTAATGTTTTTGAACATCATTATTTCGTGCCAACTATTAATTTCTTAACAAAAGTGACAAAACAAAAATATCATATGCTCTTCATAAATCTCAGAATCGACTCCCGTTCTTCATCGACTAGGTCACAGATACAAGATCTGATGGTTATAGCCCCGTCCTAACGGCTACTATCGTGCTAGTGACAACATCATAGTATATCCAAAAGAGAAAAACTTAACGATATATCTAACTAAGTATTAATAAGTTCTAAAAAGCTATATATTAACAAGCAATTAAGTATCTATAAACTATTTGAGAATAAGAACTAAGCAAATTTACTATACACAAAAGAAACAGTAATATTAAGTTAAGTAAAATGAGGCACTATCTATATTAAGTTATTATCTTGATGATAACAATTTAATCACATTAGCCGCTTGATTTTTATTTTTTTATTTTGTAAAATAGTTTTGTCGGTTATGTGTTTACTTCACCTGGCATAGGTTGAATTGTTTACTCAACACTTGATATTGTTCTTAAAAGTTTGTCAAACAGATAACAAATATGAATAAGTTTATTGAATGTTAAATTATAAAGAAATATCACAAAGAAATTTTCATTTAGATGATAAAAGTAAATATTTTTGAGGACTACATAAACAGGAACAGAGACATATTCTGTACACATACCTCAACAAGAAATTGGTACTGTGGTAACATTGATCTTTTTCTTGCACATATTATCATCAATTAAGATCATGTTAGGAAGTTTCGTGTTGTTATTCGTACAAGTGATGTTCTCAGCATTTAGGTAAGCTTTATCTGGGACACAAACGCCTTTTGAGTTTCTCGTAAATGCAGCCGAGCAAATGTAATCGTTAATAGTGCATCTGTCACATGCAGTAATATTCCATTTAACCTGTGCTGGAGTCATGATGCAATTTGAAGAAGCCTTCTTGGCAAAAGACGAGTACTGTGCTCCATTGACACAACCACCTTTATTCAAGGAAAACTTTACTAAATCGTTCACGGGATCACAAACCGTCATGTTGTATGTCTGAGTAATATTGAGGATAAATAGGAAATTATGAGTATACTGTCTCCCTTCTGTACTACCAAGAACAGATAGGATGTTCAAAGGTGAGTTCACTGATACTGCACCTGTATTACCTAGTGATCCCGAGTAATTTGCATTGTTCCATGTAATACCTTGATCTAAGGAAACCTTTACACCTTGACTGATGTAACGATCATCATTAGGTTGAATCATTACATTACCATAGTTGGTAGTTACAAATTTTGTGCTATAATCTTCGAAAATTTTTCTCCATGTGTAACCACCATCGTTTGAAACAGCAACGAAATCTGATACGACATCTCTATAAGCACTTTTTTGGGCTTTAGCAGATAGATTCCGAAATGGTGTTTTATCGTCATCATCACCGTAATCATTCTGAGCAATCAGTTTGTCGATATCAACAATATTTGTGTCAATAAAACTTTCATGGCCTTTTGCAAAAATAGTACCTGTGCTATAATCCTCTTTGATCAAATTCAATACGAAGGTACAGTTAGCCGCAGTTATATTACAGGTATAATTACTAGGATTGATGGTGTCGACTATTCTGGGGTTTGTCCAGGTGATCCCATTGTCCGCTGAGAAATTTGTGTAGGCAGACAGATCTAAATAAGAAGTCAGAAAAGCTGAACCTGGTAAAGAATAAGCTTTAATGAGTTGGGCTGATATAGAAAAGTTCGCAGGCTTATCCAGAGGTACAAGTTTTGTTCCAGTTGAATCTGAGATATAGAATAAAGATGAATACGTGCGTGGAGAGCTTCCAGAACCAGAATCATCATCATCATCATCATCATCATCATCATCATCATCATCATCATCATTATCATTATCATCATCATCGTCATAATTATCCATACTGCTTGAATAAATACTGTTGATTCCTGGGGAATAGATATAACGACCTCCCAACAAAGTCAGGATATCAGTAGCTCCACCTGGAGGCACTATAAAGGATGAACCAACAAAGACAGGCTGAAGTGCTTGATTTTCTTTTCCAACGTAATAGGTAATATTATATTTCAGATCCAGGTCGTTGTCACTTGCATACCTTGGGGTATAGCCAAACCAGTAATTGTCATAAAGGTCCAGGGAAGTGAAGTTCTTTGGTGCTGTGGTTACATTAAATGTTCTGCCTTGATCAGTGGAATATCCGTAGTAAGTATTGTCAGAATCGGAAGAGATACACATGATGTCAGAAGTACTGTTAATAAATCTGCAGTCAAAGGTAGTACCTTTTCTTAGTTCCAATCTTGTGAAATCAGAACCTTTATTATAAGATATATAGGTGAGTGATTGTGGCTTTTGTGACCTTTGCCAATAAAGAGACGGTATCAAAACATTAGAATTTGTTGGATCTGCATCAATACTGTAGATTTTACTAATCCCAATATCACTGAAGTTGTGAAAAGTCCAGGTATGACCCGCATCGACAGTGATCCAAACAGAAGTGTTGTAATAAATATAGGCAATATCATCGAAGCTTGAATCAAAGGAAACCTTGATTCTCTCGAAACTGTGATCAGGAATTGTTATATTCACCACCGTATTCCACGTTTTAGCCAAATCGGTACTAACAGACACAATATTATAATTTGTATAGAGGAAAGTTGATGAGTTTCTCAGGTTATACAATTGTCCCAATGAATTATACTGATCTGAGGTAGTATTCCAGGAGCTATAAATAAACGTTGTGGTATTTGATGGGATAGTACTATTGTTAGCAGAATTAGAGTTAGTCTTACCTTTAGGCTTAGTCTTGCCTTTGGCCTTCTCCCCCGCGGGGAAAGCACACACCAGAGATAATAGAGAGATGAAAAACAAAACAACCCTCATATTGTTAAATTAGAAGAGTAATGTTTTCCTTATTTTTTCTTTTTTCTATTTTGTAAAGTCTATATATCTTACATGAACGAATTAAGAAACTGTCACATCAAGAATAACTTAAAGTCCACCAACCCTTTATATATAACAACGCTATGGTGCATGTTGAACTCGTTGGATTTTAATCTCGCTTTGGTACATATGAATGGAATTAAAAATGGATATAACGAAAGTGGGCCCACTTTATCTTATATATATATATAAGCCTATGCAATGCTTTAACGCAGTAAATCCAGTTTTATCTAATTAGGAACACACCGAAGAAAAAAGAAAGAAAGACAGAAATGGAAAATCCGTGTAAAGGCAAACCCACCATGCATCTATTTATAGTAGACTTACACCCTCAGATGCACACCAAAAAACAGTCGCACGAAACCACCATTCAAGTCTCCTGATGGCTACACATTATACCAAAATACCAAACTATTATAACTGTAGTTCTTCTTTTTTATTACACGATAAACGCGCAGGACTAAATAGTAAATCACAAAGTCTCTTACTTCATCAAGGAACTACCCTACCCTTGTACACACATTCCACTGTCCCCCCACACACACATTCAATTCTCCGATAACGGAAGTGGAAAAAAGAAAAAAACAACAACAAAAAATAAACACGACCGTAGCAACTAGAAACGCGCGGAGAAAAGGAAAAAAATAAATGCGGAAATCAACGCCCTTTGGGAAATATACTTCTAAAATTGGAAGTGATTATTTCATATATGCACAAAAATGGAATGAATGCCTATAAGTTTTAGCTGAGAGGGGTTAACTTTATTGGGTAACCAACATTGAGTAATACAAAGTGGGGCGGAGGGGTAGAGAGGTGGAGTGCATCTTTGTAATATTACACAACATGTGAGGATATAGTTCAACACACTACTTCTATCTTTTTGAAGTATATACGAACACCAAAAAGTAATAACCGTGAGGTACCTTATCGCACTAATTTAACCCACGAACAGGGAGAGCGTAGTATATTTTACATAGTAAAACTGTTTCAGCCAACTTGAAATCGTATGATTTGCAATGTTTAATGTATTGTTTTTTAGTTGATTCATAGTTTTTATTTTTTTGTGAGATTATGTGAGATTTCAGATGCATTGATAAAAGCCGTTGTTGAAGGGGATGGGTTGATGTTGGTGTTCTATCCTTTATTGAATGAACATATTACACCCTTATGTAAACAATAATATCAGAGACATTAAGCCTAGTAAGTATAAGGATATGATAACTTTAAGCCTAGTAAGTATAAGGAAATGATAACTTCAGTATACCTCAATTGGTCACAATTCTGGATTACACTATGTACCTACACACGGCAATAATTGAATAGTACTTGGCCCCAACGTGATCAAAAAAATACAAAGTAATAAAATGTATGAGCCGCCATCGAAGGGATGTTATCGTACTATCTGAAACCTCCCTTGAAGGGAACAGAGCCCTATTAAAGGGGAATGCTTCGATACATTTGTTGTTGTTTATTTTTTTGCGTAAAATTAATATATATTTTTTTTTTTATGATATTAAATTATACAGGTATGTATATTAATGTGAATGAGGTTGCTAGTAATAAAAGTTGAAAATAATAAAATAAAAAAGTTTTTGAAATATCCCAGAATTAGTAAATACCGTGTTTTCTTTTCTTTCCTTTAATTTTTTTTTGTGTATTTTATCAAATTTACAACTTGTTAACTTGCAAAGTTGGTGGCAAAGATTGGATCAACTTCTTGGCCTTACCAGCGTCGTTGACGGTCAAAGTGTACAAGTGTCTGGAACCTCTAACCTTGAACTTGGTTTGTCTGAATTGCTTACCGTTCTTGTTCAACTTCTTGTTGATCTTAACGGTAGCGGACTTAACGTCGGCTCTTCTGGTCAATTCCAAGAATTGCTTGATGTCGGTAACTTCTCTGGCCATCTTGTTATATTTATCCTCGTTGGTTTACTTTAAGGGCAAATCACTATTCAAAAATACACAACGTACCTTTAAAAGCAACTTATAATAGTATGTAATAGTAAAAGTTTCAATAAAACCAAAGAAAAAAAAAATTAGACAAGAGAACAAGAAAATTATTGAAAGAAAGAAAACGCTATAGAAGAGAACAGGTCTAAGAATTGCCTGTACAAACCGACATCCCAATCCAAAACAGTCTCCCTGTATTGTTACAGAGCAGGAGCCTTACAGTGCAAAAGCTCGATGGTTTGAGATTGAGATGGAGGGGGACAGAATAAGTTGGGTAATTTTGGTAAAGTTGGAGTGAGTTTCCATTCACTCAGCTATTGCCCATACTGACGTTGTGAAAGGCTGAGTCTGCCTAACAGGTAGGGAGGGGTTGGAACACTTCCAGCCTAGAGAGCTGTGATGCCAGGCTGTCAAGGGGGTTAGAAACATGGAGTAGAGAGACTAGTCTAGGCTGGATCCATCACCCCTTCCCTTCCCCTCCATCCACGTCTCGCTTTTTCACCATGTAAAAAGAAAAATAAAATACAAATGACTGGGTAACTATCCAGTTCTGGTAATCGAAATCTACTTCTACTTCTACTTTTTTCCAGTCTAGACTATTTTCCTTTTTTACTATGCTATGGTGTATGGATGTTAAAACAGTCACACAAAAATGAGATGAAAAGAGACTGATTGCGCAACTAAAGTAAAAATCAAGAAGATAGAGAGAGGTTGAGAGAGACAGAGAGAGTTGTTCATGCCATGAAGATCAATTCCTGAATATCAACATGATATTAGTGATGTTGGATATTGTGTCATATTGGGTACTGTACTATTTTATCGGCTGTGTTAATGCATCCATATATTATAATCAAGAACAGAAAAAAAGAGTTGCTGGGTAAATAAGGGAATAAGGGAAAACATTGCAACAACTATAAATAGAATTGCCATATCAGGTAGAACAGGGTCAAATAACTATCGCATTATCAGGGTTATTTTTCCCTGTTTATTTTTTCGTGTGTACGTGGGATCTACTTCTTCCATCTCCCCTGATTACCCCTACGACGATATGACTGTTACTGGAAGATGACATGATTTTCTAAGTAGAGCACCGGAGAAATTGTTGGGCTTGTAAATATATATATATATATATATATGAGAGACAAACCTGATCTATGTATATATCAATGTAAAAATATAGAAAAAAAGTAGAGCCAAGAAGAAAAAAAACACAATGTCCGGTTTAGTGAGAGACTATATTGTAGGATACCTCGAGGATTCTGCAAATGACTACGCACACGATAACTTCCAGCCGGTGATAGATCCGTACTACGAACGTGTAGGACCCAACAAGACAAAAGTACGTCGTCAGCTGCCCAACAACTACTTCAGCAAAGCCGAGCGTAAGACATGGAAGAATATCCAGTCCAAGAGTTGGACTCACGACAGGTCCATGTGTGGCTGCTGCTGCTGGACAGAGTGCATCGGGTGGGCACCCGTGTTCTCCATCCTCCCTGTGATCGGCCCTATACTGATGTACATGATCCACAACTCGCTGGTGAACTACGCCAACCGTAATCTATACCACAACCGGATGCCACACGCCCTGAGAGCAAAACTATACGCCAACATCACCTTCGACCTATGTATCACCATGATCCCCGTCCTGGGATCGCTATTCTCATGGCTAAACGGTTGCTCCACTAGAAACGCAGCCCTTATATACAACAACATCGTCCAAACCCGAATAAAAAACAACCCACCACCACAACAGATGGTATAGAGAAATATATGAATATATATTTTTATATGATAAATATGATCACTTCATAATATAATATCACATGCATTACGTATGCAGATACAAACATATATCGGGGGGAGGGGGGGGGGTAGGTGATAGAAAGAGAGACGGGTCCAGCCCTTCAACGTTCATTCACCCAGAGAGAGAGAAACACAGCAGAAAGAAAAACACAGCAGAGAGCAAGAGAGGTAGAGGAACCGGAAAAAAAAAAAAAAGAGGTAGAGACAGATACACAGCACAGAGAGACAGAGAGGCACAGAGAAATAGGAGATAGAAGGAAGAATGGGAAAACCAGAAAAAAAAAAGAACAAAAAGGAGTTGCTCTTGTGCAGAAAAGTAGAAGAGAGAGAGAGTGTGTGTGTATGTGGATATACGAAAGGAAAGGGAGTTAGAACGTAGGGTAGAAACAAAAGGTAGTAACAGTTCGAATAAAATCAAATTAAAAAAAAAAAACCGGTGTTGAACAAACCCAACGCAGACACCAACCAACTTACAATGTAAGCAAAAAAAAACAACAAATTACGTCAGAGCATGTTTGCTCTATTGTTCTATTGGTTTAATACTTTCTCCGGTAGTATCTCTCTCTCTCTGTATCTTTGTCCCTCTTTGGCAAAGACAAAGAGAAGAGGAGGGAGACGGGGGATTGACAGCCTTGTGCCAGTGCTGTACTCTCTCTCTCTCTCTCTCTGTGCTGTGTCCCTCGATTACTTCTGTCTTTTTTTTTTTGAAAACAATTCATCTATGATAAGCTTTGTTTCTCTCTCTCTCTCTCTCAAATTCAGCCGTTGTTATTTTCCACCAAGAAGAAAAAGGAGAGAGAGAGAGAGAGAGAGAGAGAGAGAGAGCAATAGAGACATTATATAAGTTTTTCTTATTTCAGTTCTTTCATGCATTTGTTTTGTTTTGTACTTTTTTTAATTTTTGTTATATTATATATATCTTGCCATTGCTTGATTAATAAGGGTATTTAATACAACACACAAAAACTATCGAAACACACATAAATCAATATTACCATGGACCCTACCAGAGACCCAGATTTTAAACCTAGAGGTCCGGATGAGAAGTTATTACCTCCTCCTGACCCAACTTCCAAGATTCCAAACTCTGGGCCTATCTCTCCTTATGTCTTGGCTGACTATAACGGGTCTATCGATGCTCCTTTCCAAATGAAGAAGAAGAGCCATACACACCATGACCATACACATCCACACCAGCGAATCCCGTTAAATAAGAGTGAGTTTCAACCGTTGTCCACCACTGGTTCTTCGGAAGAAGATTTCGAGATAGATGACGAGGACAATACAACCACAGAGAGCAGCAGTCAGCACCATAGTATACAACATGAACATAGCATTGGTGTAGGTGTGCATAAGAACCAGATCGCGGATTTGGAAGAGGTTCCACACGGCATTGTGCGTCAGGCGCGTGCGCTGGATAACTATGAGTTTCCAACTCACAGACTGGCTAAGAAACTGCAGGACCCGAACAAGATGCCACTCGTGATCGTTGCGTGTGGTTCCTTCTCGCCAATTACTTACCTACATCTACGTATGTTCGAGATGGCCCTGGATACCATCTCTGAGATCACGAGGTTCGAGGTTGTCGGTGGGTATTACTCACCAGTGAGTGACAACTACCAGAAACAAGGGCTAGCTCCGTCTCATCACAGGGTGAGAATGTGTGAATTGGCTTGTGAGAGAACTTCTTCGTGGCTGATGGTCGACGCATGGGAGTCCCTACAGCCTACTTACACCAGAACAGCCAAAGTGTTAGACCATTTCAACCACGAAATCAATGTCAAGAGAGGTGGTATCACCGTGCACCGTAAGAAGAAGAACTCCGAGGGGAAGATTGAATATGAAGAAGAGAAGATGGGTGTGAAAATTATGTTACTGGCTGGTGGTGATCTAATTGAGTCCATGGGTGAACCTGGAGTTTGGGGTGACGAGGATTTACACCACATTCTAGGTAACTACGGTTGTTTGATCGTCGAAAGAACTGGGTCCGATGTCCGTTCCTTCCTGTTGTCCCATGATATCATGTATGAACACAGAAGAAATGTGCTGGTGATAAAACAATTGATTTATAATGATATTTCATCAACCAAGGTGAGGTTATTCATTAGACGTGGTATGTCTGTACAATATCTATTACCAAACTCGGTTATTCGATACATTCAAGAGCACAAGCTCTATATTAACCAATCAGAGCCAGTCAAACAAGTATTGAGTGGTAAAGAATGAACTCGGAACTACATGGATAATATTTACGAACTGGATTACAGAAAAGCTATTGCAACCCCATCTACTCCTAGAACCCCTCAAAAAATTTAACGCAGACAAATGTAATATTTTTTTTTTCTTTATTGGCATTAACTAAAATACAAACAGATTAGAAGAAGCATTATTGAACTTTAATTAGTTAGCACATTTTAAACATGAGATTTTAGCATTTTTTATTTTAGCCAAAACTACCTTTAATGACACCCTTTATTTTTATCATCTTTATCATATGTTATAATTTTTTTTTTTTACATTTTTTTTTTTTTTACCTTTAAACAATTATTTGCATTCATATTTGTTCTAATCCATTGATATTATTTTTGTTGCATAATCGACTAGCTCAAAATATTTCTCTTTGTACACCATCAAACAGTCTCTCAACACTGTAATAACCAAGAGCAGTCTCTCTCAACACTGTAATAATCAAGAGCAGTCTCATAAAATTATGTTATTTTTTTAATAGCGTCATGATCAGCAATATAGGACAACAATCAATTGAGCGTTATCTCTATTAATTATTTCACAAAGCTTTTCCCAACTCAATTTTCTGAAATTTTTTGCTGGTGTTGTAATCATCTAATTGTAGTCTATAAAACCACACCGCACCTTAACACTTGCTTTTATCACATAACTTTCATTCCTGTAATGGAATAGTGTTACATTTACATACAATATATTTTATTGTTTGCTAGTTTAATTCAAAGTTTACGTACATGCATTATGTGTTGCTATATTTACTTAGTTGGACCAACCATATTTTCTGGAATAACCCACTCATCGAACTCCTCAGAGGTCAAGTACTTCAACTCAAGAGCGGACTCCTTCAAGGTGATGTTCTTCTTGAAGGCGTTCTTGGCGATCTTGGAGGCAGCATCGTAACCGATCTTTGGGTTCAAGGCAGTAACCAACATTAGAGAGTTGTGCAAGTTTTGGTTGATCTTCTCGCGGTTAGCTTCAATACCTTCAACACAGTGGACTCTGAAGGAGTGACTTGCATCAGTCAAAAGTCTAACAGAGTTTAGCAAGTTAGCGATCATAACTGGCTTGAACACGTTCAGTTCGAATTGACCGTTTGCACCAGCGAAGGTGACTGCAGCATTGTTACCCATGACTTGAACACAGACTTGAGTCATAGCTTCGTTTTGGGTTGGGTTAACCTTACCAGGCATGATAGAGGAACCTGGTTCGTTTTCTGGTAGATGTAGTTCACCGTAACCACAACGTGGACCGGAACCCAAGTATCTGATATCTTGAGCGATTTTGAACAAAGAACAAGCAACAGTGTTCAAAGCACCACTGGCCTCAACAATAGCATCGTGTGCAGCTAGGGCTTCGAACTTGTTTGGAGCAGTCTTGAAATCAATACCGGTTTCCTTAGAGACCTGTTCAGCGATCTTCTTGTCGAAACCTTCTTTGGTATTTAGACCAGTACCGACGGCGGTACCACCTTGAGCCAAGAACTTCAAGTGGTGCAAGGAGTTCTCTATTCTTGTAATACCATTAGTCAATTGCTGAACGTAGCCACTGAATTCTTGACCTAGGGTCAATGGTGTGGCATCCTGCAGATGGGTTCTACCGATCTTGACGATGTCCTTGAACTCCTCGGACTTGGCGTTAAGAGCATCTCTCAACTTACCAATCTCTGGGATCAAAGAGTGTGTGATCTCAGTGACAGCAGCAATGTGCATCACAGATGGGAAAGTATCGTTAGAGGACTGTGCCTGGTTACAGTGGTTGTTTGGATGGATCTCTTTAGAACCCATCTTACCACCGATCAGCTCAATGGCTCTGTTAGAGATAACCTCGTTGGCGTTCATGTTAGACTGAGTACCTGACCCAGTTTGGAAAACAACCAATGGGAAATGCTCGTTCAATTGCCCCTTGGCAACCTCATCAGCGGCCTGTTGGATAGGCTTGGCAATCTTGGGGTCTAGCGTTCCCAACTCCTCGTTAACTATGGCGGCAGACTTCTTCAACACACCGAATGCTCTAATGATAGGCTCTGGCATACGCTCACGGGCACCACCGATCTTGAAGTTTTGAAACGATCTCTGGGTCTGAGCACCCCAGTATTTGTCAGCAGGGACATTGATGTCACCGAATGTGTCAGTCTCTACTCTGAAAGCCATTGCCATTCTTGTAGTGGAGAAGTTCTTGCTATATAGAGCCAACCTGTAACCAGGAGTTCTAGAAACGTTCTGACTCAATCTCAACATTTTGTTAAAAAGAATAAGTAAAAATTTATTAAATTGGAGTAAATTCGCTCTAAGTTATGTTTTTTCTCTTCCTGTTTAGCCTAAAAAAAAAAAAAGAAAGATGATAGAAAGCAACGAGTCAGCGATATAATATCAAAGGGGGAGGGAGGGGGAAACTGTAATAATATTTCAATGAGAGAGAATATCAATTAAATGGATTTTCTAATAAAAATAGAGAGATCCTCGAGACAAAAGATAGAATATTAACAATTTGTATCAGTTGGGAATATATTATAAAATAAAATTACCAAAATTGGATTAAGGGAAGGGGAAGGCAAGTATCGAGTTCTCTTTGTTTTTTTCTTTCTCAAAATGCAATTATCTTGACTTGTTTAAGATGAACTGTCACGTATATATATATATTGTAATACTCACACACATATATTTATATATTTATATGATTGAATAGACAATTCCATCCATCCGTCCCTCTACACAAAACCCCTGTATAACTCCGCGTTTTCGGAAGGTGGGGGTGGTGCCCTCTCTTTCTCTCCTTTCTTGGTCAAGGGGAGGGGGGGGGAAGGGAAATGAAGAATGCGGTATTACCCGGTTATATCTTCCTCGAATCTGATTGGTCCGGTCAGATGGTCTAGATGGAGGGGGAGGGGGGTGTAAAAGGGTAGAATAGATGTACCTGTAGATCTCTACACACACCGAAGATATATATATATATATACATATATATATATATATGATAAAAACACAAAACTAACATAATGCAAAACACGTACTCTACGATGTTAATCAAAGTCTGTTGAAATAAGTGACTTCCAACAACCAGTAATTACCCTCCTCTTCTACTGTATTACCCTGCTACCCAACTCACCCGGAGGAAGGGAGGTGAGAGAGAGAGAGAGAGAGAGAGAAACCTCCCCTAAAACCATAATGAATATCTCTCTACAGAGAAAAAGAGAGACACACACAGAGAGAGGCGACAAGACAAAAAAGGTGATGCGTCTTCCAGCATCCCCCCCCACTGCCTTTGACTTTCTTACTCTCTACCTTCCCCCCGATACAATACCTTGTACAACTACCATTACAATGGATGAATATGTTAACCCGATATTACCAGGGGGAACAGAGTAAAAGGCAGGAAAGTAAGGGATGTGGAAATCTGGGGGGGAGGCGAGGATATTGTAATATAAATATATATATATATATATATTATAACTGTATTGTTGTATTGTTGTATTATTGCTTTGTTCAATTCTTTGTATTCCTGTATTCTAAATACACACACACACACACACACACACAAATACAATAAAATGTCTACTTGTTTGGCTATTACTAAAGGTATTGCTGTTTCTTCTTTGGGGCTGTATGCTGGTCTTGTCACCACAGGGAGTTTGTTGGTGGTTGATGACAAGGTGACTCCTACTAATGAATCAAAGAGAGGTATAATCAGGGCTCTGTTGTGCCGGGCTGGTGCCGGTCTAGGGGTGTTCTCTACCGTGATGTTCGGGATCATATACGCGTGCTCTCCTTCTTATGGAAGACATCCTTACTTGATATATGCGATGTTGACGGGTCCTGCCACCTCGCTACACATGTACTTGTCCAAGCGTACACTGGAGAGGAAACTGAAGAAGTTGAGAGAGAAGAAGATTACAGATGAGAAGCACTCGCCTGCCCCTGTCAACGAGAAGTCTGGAAGCAGTGGCGATGCCGACACATCACAGATATCCTATGCTGCTGCTGCAGCCGTGGGTACTGTTGATGGTGGTGAGCTAAGTGAGTCTGTGGTGGACCTAGGAATTGAGAAGACTATGGTTCAAGCTGAAAAAGAATTCGAAGTGCAGAGAGAGCAAGAAATTGTCCAGGCTGAGACTTCATCATTGAAACGTAGGTTTGTGGCTGGAGCCTTGATCACCATAGTAGGATTCGCCCAATCAGCAATGGGTCTATCTGGAGAAGTATTATAATATTCTATAATATATACATCTATTTATATATATATACATATTTTATTTATTCAATAAGAAGAAAAACAAACAAATAACAACATATTTCTAGTTACAAATCAAGATCAACTATAGTAATAAAATAACTAACCCTTAATAACATAAAATTATATATTCACTGTAACCATGGCAACAGACAGTGGCAGTCAATACTTTTTTTTGACACATAAATAAACTTACCCGGATACCAGCCACCACACACTTGCACATTGTGGTGTGTGTGTGTATCTCTCTCTGTCTGTTTGAAGAAAATAGAGACAGGGAATTAAAATTGTGAATTGTGTCAAACAAAAAAACTGTGGATATTGTGTGTAAAGGGAAAACTGTGGGTTTCCCTTTTTTTTTTTTTTTTGTATTTTCATCATTCTGACAACACCCTCCTCCGCTTCTCCCCATTGTATGGCTAAGCCAAGGGGGGAATAAGGGTCTCTATGGCACTTTTTCCCGGCGGTTGTGTGTAATTGTTATGGATCTTGGTAAATAACTTCCTCGGAGAAGAAGAACAAGCAAAGAGGGTGGTGGTAATAGTGGGCAAAGAGGGTGTCTCTACATAGTTATTCAAAGTTCTCCACCTCACACCTCCGAGAGAGGAGTGTATCTCATTATGAATTATACACAATAATCTATAATACATTGCCACAGTTAACATATTTGAATATAGTTACTTGTATTACTCATTTGTAATTTTTAATTTCAAATATTGGAAATTGTATTGTATTGTATTGTAGTTGCAATGAAGAATTCGATGTATATAAAGGTGGCAGTATATTACTATTTTTGTAGATATTCTAGAACATCTTTCTTTTTATGTGTGTATAATAAATACAGCAAATACAACTAACAATATAAACAATAGTGTTGGAAATGGCTGAGTTTCTATCACAATTGAATATCTTCAATAAGGATAATTACTTTTCCAAAGAAGGAAAGGATGAGGGCTCCACCTCTGATTCCACCTCTGATTTTGAAAATGGTGAACAGTTCGCTACACAGCTCGACCAAGGTGAGAAGAGACTCGGTCTGCTCTCATGTATCGGTTTGATCTGTAACAGAATGCTAGGTACTGGTGTCTTCGCCGTGTCCTCGACTATCTACACACTCAGTGGGTCTATTGGACTCGCGTTGATCTTGTGGGCTGTGGGTGCGCTCATCGCTCTCGCGGGATTGTACGTCTACATGGAGTTTGGTACCGCGATACCGAAAAACGGCGGGGAGAAAAATTACTTAGAGGCCATTGTGAAAAAGCCGAGGTTTTTCATTACTTGCATGTACGCGTCATATGTGTTCTTCCTAGGTTGGGCAGCTGGTAACTCCGTTAATACCGCCGTCATGTTTTTGACTGCGGCTGACACCGAAGTCACGAAGTGGAACCAGAGAGGTATCGGTGTGGCTGTGGTCTTTTTCTGTTTTGCTGTGAATGCTATCAATGTTAAAGCTGGTCTTTACTTGCAGAACCTTCTGGGCATCTTCAAGCTGGGTATTGTCATCTTCATCTCGGTGACCGGATGGGTGGCTCTTGGTGGTGGTCTAAAGCACGGCTATCAATCTCACAACTTCCACAACGCGTTTGAAGGTACTAACAAGGCCACTGCGTACGGTGTGGTTAACGCTTTATACAACGTTATCTGGTCCTTTGTCGGGTACTCGAACGTTAACTATGCTTTGGGTGAAGTTAAGAACCCAGTGCGTACTTTGAAAATTGCTGGTCCAACCTCCCTAATTTGCTTGGCAATTATTTATATCTTTGTCAACATTGCCTACTTTGCTGTGGTACCAAAGGAAAAACTGATCTCGTCTAAACTGATCTTAGCCGCTGATTTCTTTGATATCGTGTTTGGTGGCCATGCCAAGAGAGTTGCTGCAGCCTTGGTTGGTTTGAGTGCCTTGGGTAACGTTCTATCAGTTATATTTTCTCAAGGTAGAATTATCCAACAATTGGGTCGTGAAGGTGTTCTACCGTTTTCTAACTTCTTCGCCTCATCTAAGCCATTTAACTCTCCAATGATTGGTCTTTTCCAGCATTTCATTATTTGTATGGTTACTATATTGGCACCTCCACCAGGCGATGCTTACAACATCATCCTGAACCTGATCTCTTACCCAATGAACATTGTGAACTTTGTCATATCAGCTGGTTTGCTGTGGATTTACTGGCAAAGAAGACAAGGCAAGATCGAATGGAACCCGCCTATCAAGGCCGGCGTTGCCATTACTACTTTCTTCATGCTCTCCAATGTCTATTTGATTGTGGCACCATACATTCCACCAACCCACGGTGAAAGTGTGTATGAGCACGCTCCATACTGGATCCACTGTGTTGTTGCGTGGGGTATCTTTGCTTTTGGTGGTTTGTACTGGCTTGTATGGGCAAGACTTCTACCAAGATGGGGTCACTACAAATTGGCAACCGAGGATGTTTTGGGTGAAGATGGATTCTGGAGAGTCAAAATTATCAAGGTTTATGAAGGTTCTGAAACTGAAAGAAACAACAATATCGATCCTGAAACTTCAAGGGATTCAATTGAGATTGATACCAAAAGTAACGGGGACTCTATCAGAAAGGGTTTTACTAATGCAAACGAATTTGAAATCCAAACTCGTTCTAATTCAACTATAAACCATTAAACCCTAAAACAATTTACAAATTCATTTTTTTTCACTAATATTTTTTAACCTAATTACTTTAAACCAAAACCATTCGCTCATCGACGTTAATAATTTTTTTTGGCTTTTTTTATTAATTTTTTACCTTCCTATTAAATTTCAACTATTCAAAAGTACTTGTAATTTTATTTTTTAGCATATAGAGACAATAATAATATAACTTAACTTAGTCACTCCATTCTTCAACTAAAAGACCAGTATAATATAGTCGCATACATACATACATACATACATACATACATACATACATACATACATACATACATATATATATACACGTGACCACATATTCGCGTCCTGAATTTTTTATTGTATTTTTTTTTTTTTTTTTGACAAAAATTTAAGAAAAATAAAAATTTTGGAAAGTTCGAAGGTTTGTTGTTTATTTTTAAATAATCAGATTTCGATAGAAACATCGAATTTTAATAAACGGAAAAGGATATATTACCAAGATAGCCTGAATAGATCATTGGCTTTACTTTGTGTTAGGTGTACCTTTCTTCGCTTTGTTGATTTGAGCCTGAACGCGAAATTTTTCTTCTCATTTTTCCAGGGCATCTGACCTTTTTTTCTTATTTCCCATTGTTTTCATTTTTCGATTGAGCTAGAAGAAAAGAAAAAAAAAGTATAGCAGCTAAGCGCCGAATCCTGAAAAAATAAAAGAGTATAAGCTGAAGTACTGGAAGAGGTCCTTTTAATATTTGTTTTTTTTTTGTTACAGTTACTGCTAAATTCATATCGGAAAGAAAAGGAAAAAAACATAGAACAATAAAGATGAGTCTTGAGAAAGCTATAGATAAAGATGTATACGCTCATATACGACCGGCATATGAAAAATTATTCAATATCACAGATGAGGAAGGTGTTAATATATCACCCGTTTTCACTGTGTTGCCACCCAGAAAGGAGTATCCAGACTATTACGGTGTGATCAAGAAACCAATTTCACTAAATACATTAAAGAAGAGGTTATTCCATTATGCTAGTGTCCAAGACTTTATAGACGATTTAGTTCAGATACCTTGGAATGCGAAGACATATAATACCAGAGATTCTGAGATATTTCGTTACGCGGTCATATTTGAGAGTTTTGTTAAGAAGACCACTTTCCCATTTTTAAAGAAACGTTGTCCAGACCTTGAGTATACAAATTTAGGCCCATTACCTGATGAGCCTGGGTATAGGGAATTCCAAGCAGAATTAGAAAGAAAAGAAAGAGAAGAAGAAAGGAAAAAATTAGCAGAGAAGAAAAAATCAGAAGAACCTTTAAAAATACCAAAAATTATCTTACGGAGAAAGGCGAATGGTAAAGAATCATCAGTGGACCATACGGATGGTAATCAAACAGAGACCGCTGATGAAGAATTTACGGATCACAATCGAGGCGATGATGTAAACGATGCCAATTATTCTGAAAAGAGAAGTTATAGAACGAGAAATGTTATATCAAGTTATTCATCTCCAACTGGGTCACCACAACCAATTCACCTGCGACCACAACAAAACAAACCTTTCAAAAAATATGTTAAACGTGGAAGACCCCCCATTATTGATTTACCTCATGTACAGAGAATCAAGAATGTACTGAAGTACTTGAGAAAGGATTTAGACGAGAGGAGACGTCCTATCGTCGATTCGTTTGAAAAAATTCCTGATAGAAGTTATGACCCCCAATACTATTCGATAATATCAAATCCAATATCACTAGATGATATTAAAAAGAAAGTTAAAACAAGAAAGTACAGGACCTTTGTAGATTTTCAAGATGATATAATGATGATGATTTCAAACTATAGAACATATCACAGAAAAGACTCCATAGAACTTAAAAAGGCTGTAAGATTTGAAAAATCGTTTAGTGAATTAGCCCAATATGAGTTATCAAAACCTGACACAGATTATATGCCAGAAGGTGACTTTAGATGCCCGCTAGATGAAATTGTAAAAGATGGCGTATCCTTTCAGGTGGGTGATTGGGTTTTATTAAGGAATAGAAATGACGAAAGTAATCCAATAGTGGGACAAATTTTTAAATTATGGACTGAAGGGACAGCAGGCACGAAATGGCTCAACGCTTGTTGGTATTTGAAACCAGAACAAACTGTCCACAGAGCTGATAGATTGTTTTACAAAACCGAAGTTGTTAAATCAGGTCAATATAGAGACCATAAGGTATCAGATATTCAAGGCAAATGTTATGTTGTCCATTTTACGAGATTTCAAAGAGGAAATCCGGATATCAACATAGAGGGTCCTTTGTTTGTTTGCGAATATCGTTATAATGAATCAGAGAGAGCTTTCAATAAAATTAGAACTTGGAGAGCCTGTCTTCCAGAAGAAATTCGTGATGTTGAGGAACAAACCATACCGGTTCCTGGAAGAAAGTTTTTTAAATATCCGTCTCCCATTAAACATTTACTACCACCCAATGCAACGGTAAATGATCAAATTCCAGATCCTGTCCTCGGTGATCCTAGGGCCCCACCAGTTGTAGGTGCTGTATATCTGAGACCAAAGTTAAATAGGGACGATTTAGGTGAATATTCCACCTCTGATGATTGTCCTAGATATATCATACGACCTGATGATCCAAAAACGTATCTTGACGGAAAGATAGAAAATGAGACAGGAACAATGATCACAAATTCTTCAACAGCCAAATCAATTCCTACCATTAATTACACTGCACCAAGACCAAACATCTTAAGTGAAAGTAGGATTAATATACAGCGTAATACAGCCCAGAAACCATACTCTTTGTCGTTAGCAAAAAACAATGTCTTGATTCCTAGCCTCAGTAGAAAAGATGGTCCTATAACTATATCACAACTACACAGTAGGAATGTAGCTAAATATATTGCAAAACTAAGGGAGGTTGAAATTGATAACCTATTAGAGGCTGCAAAATACTGTCGTTCAACAACTGTTAATAAAATTAATTGCGAAGTACAGCATGATCGACCACAAGGCCAAACCATAACATCCGTTCCAAACGCATTTACTCTTCCATTAGCTATCAAAAAGAATGTTGAAGTACTACATAGAACTGATATAGCTAGCCAAACTAGAGGTACCGATAGTCAGAGTTTGCCTAAAAAGAGACCCAGAGAGGATATTATTTGGTATCGTGCTCCAGGTATTGCAGTATCACAAAGATTAGTTGATCTTGGATACAAAACAGAGGAACTTAATACATTAATAGACAAAACCAACACCTTAGACTATGATGAATTCGAAGAGGTTATACCCATTGTCAGAAAGCGTTCCAAAAGAGGGTCTAGAAAAGTGGTTGAACTTCCAATTCAGGACGCTCCCCCTCAAATCCCGGATGAACCTCTCACAGAAGAAGATATGCTTTCTACCAACCTACAAACTAGTTCACTACAATCCATCAAACCTTCAGCAGTATTTATGTCTCACAAATTGAGTTCTAGCGATTCACGTGATTGATCATCAACAAATCAAACCCTTATTATTTTTTTTTTTAGTCCCCGAGAAAGAAGTCAAATTCAAGTCATTTTTCAACGCATTTTTTTTTTTGTTGTCTGTACTGATTTTATTATAGATACTCAATGAAAAGAAAAGAAGTTAAAGAAGCAACAAAAAAAAATATATTCGAGGTTCTGTAAGCATCCCCTAATAATTAATTATTCACAGCCAATACGATTGATGCAATTGATGTTATTTAACAGAAATATGAATCTATTATAATGCCTTTCCCAGTATTATTGTTCTTTTTAATTTCATTTTACTCTACTTCTTTGGCATTGATTATGGTAATTGTTTAAAAAAAAGATAAAAATATGGAAGCTTATGTTTGCTTCGTTGTATTATTATTATAACAGAGTCCTACTTTTTTTAATTTTTTTTTTTATTTTTTTTTTTTAATGAAATTTCTTAGTTTTCTAAATAATTTTTTTTAACTCTTCCCTTTGAAATTGATTTTCAATTAATTTATTAGATTGACAATTTTAATTAAATCTTACTTAAATGATACATAAATTATTTCGATATCTATATATCTGAATTCTTCTTGTGCACAATATCTCATCGCGAGTCATATTTTGTCATCACATTTACCAATTTTTTTTTTTCTTTGCAATTATTTTATTAGAAAATAAGGATTTGAGTTTTAGTCATTCAAACAACTACTAAACTAATCAACAAGTAACAAACAGAACACAAATATCACAATAATTACAATGTCAGGCTTCGATTCATACTCTACTCCACTATCTTCCAGATATGCTTCTAAGGAAATGTCTGCTGTCTTCTCTCAGAGAAACAGATTTTCAACCTGGAGAAAACTATGGTTAAACCTTGCTATTGCTGAGAAGGAATTGGGTTTAGATGTCATTACTGATGAAGCCATTGAGCAAATGGAGTCTCATTTGACTATCACTGACGAAGAAATTGGTAAGGCTAGCGAACAAGAGGCCATTGTGAGACATGATGTCATGGCTCATGTTCACACTTTTGGTGAGACTTGTCCAGCTGCTGCTGGTATTATCCATTTGGGTGCTACTTCTTGTTACGTTACTGATAATGCCGACTTAATTTTCTTGAGAGATGCATACGATATTGTTATCCCAAAGTTGGTCAATGTTATCAACCGTTTGGCCAAGTTTGCTTTGGAATATAAGGACCTACCGGTTTTGGGCTGGACCCATTTCCAACCTGCCCAGTTGACAACCTTGGGTAAGAGATCTACACTGTGGATTCAAGAACTTCTATGGGATTTGAGAAACTTTGAGAGAGCCAGAAACGATATCGGTCTTCGTGGTGTTAAGGGTACCACTGGTACTCAAGCCTCTTTCTTGGCTTTGTTCCATGGTAACCATGATAAAGTCGAAGAATTAGACGAGAGAGTCACTGAACTTTTGGGTTTCGATCAAGTTTATCCAGTCACAGGTCAAACATACTCTAGAAAGATCGATATTGATGTATTGGCTCCATTGTCTTCTTTTGCAGCCACAGCACATAAAATGGCCACTGATATCAGACTTTTGGCAAACCTAAAGGAAGTTGAAGAGCCATTTGAGAAGTCACAAATTGGTTCCTCTGCCATGGCCTACAAGAGAAACCCAATGCGTTGTGAACGTGTTTGTTCTTTGGCAAGACATTTGGGTTCTTTGTTCAGTGATGCTGTTCAAACTGCCTCTGTTCAATGGTTTGAGAGAACCCTAGATGACTCAGCCATCAGAAGAATCTCTTTGCCAAGTGCGTTCCTAACAACTGATATCTTGTTGACTACATTGCTAAATATCTCTTCCGGTTTGGTTGTTTATCCAAAGGTCATCGAGAGAAGAATCAAGAGTGAATTGCCATTCATGGCTACTGAAAACATCATCATGGCTATGGTCGAAAAAGGTGCCTCTAGACAAGACGTTCACGAAAATATCAGAGTCCTATCACACCAGGCTGCTGCTGTGGTCAAGGAACAAGGTGGTGACAATGATTTGATCGACCGTGTCAAGGCTGATGAGTTCTTCAAGCCAATCTGGAATGAATTGGACCAATTGTTAGATCCTTCTACTTTCGTTGGTAGAGCTCCTCAACAAGTTGAAAAGTTTGTTGGTAAGGATGTCAAGAAGGCTTTGGATCCATTCCAAAAGTATATCGATGACTCTGAAGTCAAGCTAAATGTTTAAAGTTACCGGAGAAAAACGCAAAACAAAATAATATAAAAATACTTTTTAAAAAAAACACTTACAATATAGTCAAATACACAATCGTATAATTACTTTTATTTCATAGGTTCTGTAGATTTATTCAATTCAATATTATCCCTTAAAATTCAATATTATCATCGTTAATCATCTGCGATGAGCTCTTTATAAGGAAAAACAACTTAAGCAGGGAAAAAACCAAAATAAAAAAATCAACTAAAAACGGAATCGAAAGGAATCGGCCTTTAAAGATTTGGGTCACCTACAATTAACAATTAGTTGAATTTGATTCAAAATTTCTATTTCACCCATTGCTAAAGACACAACAATTTTTGTTTACTTAAATGCAACAATATCTGTTGAAGAGACGGCTTCGACATTTACGATCTGTTGCTGTACAGAATATATCTTTACAAAACATTGCTGAGAATTCTATAGATGAGAATCATGCCATAAATTTCTGTTTTATAGTTGAGAGTTTCGAAGAGAAAGTAATATATGTCAGTGAAATCATTTCTAGTGCTGTGATCAAGCTACAAATCAATGAATTAAGATTTGACAAGGGTTTCGGTCTATTAGATCAGTTTATGATCAAATTTGCTATACAAGTTCCTGCACATTTGCTGAAAGAAGGTAACAAAGATATATGGACTGTTATTAAAACCTTTACAGTGGATTTAAATAAATTACAATATTTGGGCTCACACCCAAGAAATTTCACATTCCCAGAAACAAATGTACTGCTTATCGAACTACAGGATGGCTGGTATACCACAAAAGGAACAATATACAGGGTTATTGAACCTCATGTAATGCCGAAGTTAAAGGTTGATTCTAGTAGCTATAAGAAATCATGTTCGTTCAATTCATTATTGAAGTTATCAAAGCTAACACAATATGTTTCAGATATCGATGAGGAACGAACTAATTGGGTAACAAAGATAGACTCGTTGATACAGCCTGAATTAGAAGGTAGAAAATGGGCAACTACCAATATTAGGAACAGATTAAGTGAAATAAATGCTAAGTGTGCAAAAAAAAGAAAGGAAATATCAAAATTGAAGGAAAGTATCGATACTTTGATTGCTGGCAATGATAATTTAGAAACAACAAAGGATTCTGCAACATTAGATGAATACGGAACGATATATTCAACATTATCAAATACGACTGAATCTGTTGAGAAAATGCAGAAGAAAAAAATCCGTCAATTAATTGGAATATTCAAAAACACAATTCTATTCAATGACAAATATGAATATGTGTCTCTCAGAAGTAATACTGAGTCAGCTGATTCAAAATTAATATTAGTTTTAAAAACTATTGAAAGCTCAAAAATATTGCAATTGGTTGATAAACCACAAGAAATGAGAAGTGAGATGAATGCATACTTAGGTTATTATGTATTATTCCTTCTCATGTATTCACGCTATATTATCAATAGGCCATTACCATACAATATAAACTTTCTCGGCAATTATTCTGTTATTGATGGTAACTATATTCTATCTTGTCCTGATTCACATTCACTCAGAGTTCAAGAAGAAGTTAAAACAGCAATTGAACTTTTTAATAAAAACATCATACAAGTCATTAATTATATAAGGCATATAAACGAGTTTAATTTCCTTTGATAACTTGGTTATCAAAGATATTTTGAGGATCTCCATTCAGTCTTTTCCAAGTTTGAATTGTTCCAGAATTTGTATCAATTTCGTAAATTCTTATCCTTCTTTCTGTTCCACCATATCCTGAATAACCACCTTCTCCAGCACCGCCTCCATAACATAACCATATTTCTTTTGATGGTGTTGAATCATCCTGTAAGCAGTAATCGTTACAATGATCATGACCACATCCTACAACATCTACACCAATTGAATCTAAAACCGAAAGACCTCCCGAGTTATATCTTGGTGCCGTCACACCTTCCTTGTAAGAGCCGATTATTTGTTTCTGACTTCCAGGATTCTTAATAGAATTGATTTCTGCAAATTCTGGTAATGGGATGTGTAAGAATGCAAAACTAACATGCTTGTACTCATTTTCATCAATGTTTTCTTTGAGTTTCTCATCGTAAAGATCTTTGAGATAATCTAATTGAGCTTCTTTCACCCAGTCATATCCAGGAAATAATTTACCAGCCTTGGAGTATTTATGTGAGTCCATGAAGTAAAGTGTAATTGCAGCTTTATCGGAATCCTTGTGAAATATTTGCTGTGCATAATTACCAACACCAAAACTGTTATCTTTAGTGTCATATTCACTAAATTGAAATAAAGAATAAGGAAGTTTGGCTGCTGTTTCAGATAGTTCCCAACGTGATAAACTGCCCTCATCATCATGATTACCCCAAACCATTGCCCAAGGTATTTTTCTTCTAATTACAGGTTCTAATGCTTTAAGTAATGTAGATTCGCTATCCTCCCTGGATCTATCACCCATAACTTGGTCACCGCTAAATACCACTAAATCAGGATTTTCAATATCAAGTACTTCATTAACAAACTTCAAAGATTTTGGGTCAGCTTCACAAGATTCATGTTGAGGGTACTCATCGATGCATTTATTTTTACCAACACCAAGGTGAAGATCAGCTAACTGAACTATTTTAAACTTTCCATCCTTGTTTTTAACATATATGATTTGCTGTTCATTTTCCGGTTGATTTCCAGCCAAAGTTTTGATTACAGCGTAAGCCGGTTGGCCATGATTGCGTACAGGATTATCTCTGAGCAGTTTCCAGTTTAACCTTGGTTCTTCACAGTCTTCTCCAAAAAGAACATTTATATCAGTAATTGTATTTTCTAATGGTGTAGTTATCTTCTTGTTGGCACTGATAGTGACAAATTGGGTATTGGGTATAATTGAATTGACATTCTCCTTTTCCGGCGCAAAAACTAGGACATCGATATCCTTTGAGTTAGGGTGAAAATCATTTAGAGGTCTATAATCGAAAAACAGATATTCAGAAATACCGAGGATATGTTTGTGAAAAGAACCTCGCAGATCTTTTTTTATCAGATGTGTTGAGACACTTTCTTTTCTTCTAGGTAACACTCTATTGGGTGGTAAACATGTTTCATAGAACGTTCCTACATGGAAACATTTTAGTATGCCATAATTAACAACCAATTTATCATCGGCCTTCACTGAATTCAATCCTGAGATATCCTTCCATTTTTCTATATTTGTCCTTGTTTCTTCAGAATCAACAATTTGAGATGAGACATTGTGTAAAGTATGTGAAGAAGGAAACACCACTAGCTGCAAGAACCAGAAGAGGAATATAATCGCAAAGACATAAAACAATTTCTTGAACGTTATTCTCCTACCAAATCTCAAATAGCGAGACATTACAGTAATAGTTTATTTTATCTTTTCTGTTTTTTTTGTTGTTCTTTTTTATATCAGTGAAAACTTCAAGTTTGGAAATATTGATGTTTGTTTAACATATAAGAGGAAGATATTGGTGTTGTAAAGTTAGTATTTTTCTATAAAGGTTCTATATTAATGTTCTATTTGATAAAATGATTAGTAAAATATGGAAATATATTTTATTGATCAAAGGTTCCCGCAATATTCAACGCGATTTTTCTCGACGAGTTTTTTTTTTTTTTTTTTTTTTTTTTTT